>VZTD01004257.1:511-11882 GCA_013397725.1 Rhagologus leucostigma | reverse complement strand
CTGGGAATTTGGGAGGGGGTCTCGAGGGGCTTTCAGGGTCCTTTGGTGGAGGTGTCATGAGGTTTGAGGGGGAAATGGGGGGGTCCTGAGGGGGCTGAGAGTCCTTTGCTGAGGGGGGGGCTGAGACCCCCAGCCCTTGCTGGGAGTTTGGGGGGTCCCGACGGGGCTTTTGAGGGTCCCTTGGTGAGGTTTTTGTGAGGTTTGGGGGATTTTGGGGGGGTTCTTGGAGGGGCTGAGCCTCTCTGGGAGTTGGGAGGGTCCCAAAGAGGGGGGGGCTGAGCCCCCCACCCCTCACTGAGGGTTTGGGGGGGTCTTACGGGAGCCTCTAAAGGGGGAACCCTTGGATTTGGACATGGAGACCCTCCTGGGATGCTCAGAGGGGCATTTTTAGGGATAAAACCCTTGGATTTGGACATGGAGACCCTCTTGGGATGCTCAGAGGGGCATTTTTAGGGATAAAACCCTTGGATTTCAATGTGAGGACCCTCCTGGGATGATCAGGAGGGCACTTTTGGGGATAAAACCCTTGGATTTTTAGGGATAAAACTCCCGATCGTGGATCCCTGCATCTCGTGCTCTCCAGCTGCTGCTTTTTGCCACCCCAAATTTGTAACTTTCACCCGGAAAACGCCTTCCCGTGGGAGTATTCCCGCCGTGTGGAACCTCATTTCCCCCCCAAACCCAAAAATCCTGAAACTTTGGGGCTGAGTTCCCTCGAATCCCGGCGCGGGGGTTGGTTTTCAGGGATCCCTCCGGATCCTCCGGCCGTTGCACTTCGCTCCGGGTCGGTTGAGTCCAATTACTGATTAATTCCAGGGATTTCCGAGCTGCAGGAATGTTTTGCTGCCAGGCCTGGAAGTGCAGGGGGTGTGAGGAGCTGCTGGGACCTGCCCGTGGCCGGTGAATCCCGCAGAAATCCCGGCTGGGATTTGGCTCTGTCCCAGCTGACCCAAATTCCCGATCCTTTGATTTTTTTCCGTGCGGGAAGAGCGCTGGGAGCGGGGGGAATTCTGCACCTGGATGAGCCAATCGAGGGAGCAGCGTTCCCAGGCCGAGGCGGGAGGGGTTTTGGGGACGTTGGGATGAAATTTTCCCTCGTTTTGGGGCGTTTTCGGGAATATTTCAAACGCCGGGTTTGGGATCAGAGGGAGGCTTGGAGCCTGGTGCTGGAATTTCGGGATTCGGTGGCCGGTGCCAGGTGAGGATCCAGGGGGTGTGAATTAATTAATCCCTGGGGTTAATGATGGTTAATGAGGCGGGTTTGCTTGGGGTCTCCCAGTCCCTGGTATCCCTGTGGGAGCTGGAAAAATTGGGAATTTCCTGGGAAAAGTGGCTTTAATTTGTCCCTGTGTCTTGTAGGGCTGCCAGGTTGGCTCTTGCATGTTCCGATATCCCAGTATCCCAGTACTGGAATATTCCAATAGCCCTGTATCCCGGTATTTCAGTATTCCAGTGTTTCGGTATTCCAGCATTTCGATATTCCAGTATTCCCGCATTCCAATAATTCAGTATTCCAACGGCCCCGCGTTCCTGTATTTCAATATTCCTGAATTTCGTTATCCCTACATTCCAGCGTTCCAACACCCCCGTATTCCAACATCCCCGTGTTCCTGTTTCCCAGTATTCCAATATTCCAGTATTCCCACAGTTCAGGGTTCCCACATTCCAGTATCCCTCTTTTCCTACATTCCCGCGTTCCCATCTTGCCCTGCACGAGCCACCCCAAAACCCCACAGCCCCGCCCCTCGTCCCGCTCGGATCCGTCAAAATCCCAACTCCTGGAATTCCAACCCCGGCGCGGCCGCGGGCCGGAGGAGAAAACAATAACCCGGGATTCCCAAAATAGCTCCAATTTCCCTTCCTTTCCCCGGGAGCAGCGGGAACGGGGCGGGCACGGGGGGGCCCATCCGCTTTCCCGGCCATCCCGGTTCCTCCGGGGCGGGGAACTCCCCGGAATCCGGGCCCGGGAGGAGCCACCGGGTGGGTTTGGGATGTTCGGGGTGTCTCCACCGCCACACCTCAATCCCAAAAAACCTCCGGCGGGAAAACGACCCAGCGGGGTTCAACCCCAAATCCACCGGCGGGAATTCCGTAGGAATTTGGGGTTTTGTTCCCGCAGGAACGGGGTGAACGGGGAAGGCGCCACGCACAAGCAGGGGGTGGACCTGATCCTCACCGTGCTGTCGGTGCGCGTTTGGGATGTTTGAAGTGATTGGGAATATTGAAAATAATCAGAATATTTATATTGGAGTATTCGGAATATTTAAAATACTTGGAATATTTGGAGTATTTAAAATAACTGGAATATTTAAAATATTTGGAGTATTTGGAATATTTAGAATATATGGAATATTTGGAGTATTTAAAATATTTGGAATATTTAAAATATTTGGAGTATTTGGAGTATTTAAAATATTTGGAATATTTAAAATATTTGGAGTATTTGGAATATTGAAAATATTTGGAATATTTAAAATATTTGGAGCATTTGGAATATTGAAAATATTTGGAATATTTGGAGTATTTAAAATAATAGGGATATTTAAAGTATTTGGAATATTGAAAATATTTGGAATATTTGGAGTATTTAAAATAATAGGGATATTTAAAGTGTTTGGAATATTTAAAATAATAGGGATGCTTAAAATACGTGGAATATTTGGGACGTTTAAATGTTTGGAATGATTAAAATAATTTCAACATTTAAATGAATTTAAACATCCTAGCACATTTTAATATTGAAATTATTTTAAAATTTTGAATATTTAAAAAAAATTTTGAATGTTTAAAGAAGTTTTGAATATTTCAAAAAAAAATCCCGAATGTTTCTGATGTCCCAAGTATTTTTAACATCCCAGATGTTTCTAAGCACTTAAAGAGGTCGACCGAAACCGCTGAGCCGCCTCCGCCCCGTCTCAACTCGATCCCGGAAAACCCTGGCGGGATTTACCGGCGGGAGTTCCGCGGGAGCGGGAACGTGGGGTCTCAGGCGCGGCTCTTCTCCCGCAGCAACGGGGTGAACGTGGAAGGCGCCACGCACAAGCAGGTGGTGGATCTGATCCGGGCGGGCGAGAAGGAGCTGATCCTCACCGTGCTCTCGGTGCCGCCGCACGAGGCCGAGAGCCTGGAGCCGCCCGAGGAGTCGCTGGGCCAGGCCTTCTACGACTACAGCGAGAAGCAGGCGGTGCCCATCTCCATCCCCACCTACAAGCACGTGGAGCAGAACGGCGAGAAGTTCGTGGTGAGGGTCCTTGTCCCGCCCCCGGAACGCGGGGAGAACCCGCGGGATTCCGTGGCCCCCGGAGCGGGGGGGTTGGTTTGCCCGAAACGGCGGGGTTTTGCCTCGGGCGGCGGGGTTCTTCCTCCCAAAACGGCAGGGTCTTCCCTCAAAGTAGCGGTTTCTCCCAAAATAGCAGGGGTTTTTCCCAAAATAGAGGGTTTTTTCCCCAAAAACAGTAGGATTCTTCCTCAAATATCAGGTTTTTTCCCTAGAATGGGAGGATTCTTCCTCAAAATAGCGGTTTTTCCCTAAAATAGCAGGGTTCCCCTCGAAACAGCAGTTTCTCCCAAAATAGCAGGGTTTTTCCCAAACCAGCAGGGTTTTTCCCTAAAATAACAGGCTTTATTCCGAAACAGCAGGGTTTTCCCCAAAACCCCTCACCTCAAAATCCCTCCTCATCCCAAAACCCCTCATCCCAAAATCCCTCCTCTTTCCCCAACCCCTCTCTCTGTAAGGGCGAGCGCGGCCGGGCCGTGGCGAACATTTGGGAACAGTTCGGGACATTTGGGAACATTTGGGAACATTCGGGGACATTTGGGGACATTTGGGAACATTCAGGAACATTTGGTAATGTTTGGGAACTTTTGGGAACATTTGGGAGTACTTGTGAATATTTGGGAACTTTTTGGGAACTTTTGGGAATTTTGGAGAATTTTTGGGAACACTCGGGAACGTTTGTGTATATTCGGGAGTTTTCGGGAGTATTTGGGAACGTCTGGGGGCCTTCCCTGCCCAGGTGTACAACGTTTACATGGCCGGGCGCCAGCTGTGCTCCAAGCGGTACCGGGAATTCGCCATCCTGCACCAGAACCTGAAGCGGGAATTCGCCAACTTCACCTTCCCGCGCCTGCCCGGCAAGTGGCCGTTCTCGCTGTCCGAGCAGCAGCTGGACGCCCGCAGGAGGGGCCTGGAGGAGTACCTGGAGAAGGGTACGGAGCCGGCGTTCCCGGGGGTGTCCCGGGATTCGCCTCCACGGGATCTGTTTCTCGTTCACGGGCGGAGAAAGGGGTTTCGCCCTGCGAGGTTTGGGGCGGGATTTAGGGGTGGAGGGAGGGGTGGGAGGTGACGCTCCCGGGGCTGAGCCGCCTCGGAGAGGGCCTGGATCCATGGGGGGACACCAGGACATGGAGAACGTGGAGTTAACGGGTGGCAGTGGGGATGGGAGGTGAGCCAGGGGACAGGAGGTGACCAGGGGGACCCTCAGTCACCTTGGAGAGGGTCTGGATCCATGGGGGGACACCAGGACAGGGAGGACGTGGAGTTAACAGTGGCCGTGGGGGGACAGGAGGCGACCCAGGTGATCCAAGGGACACTCAATCACCTTGGAGCGGGTCTGGATCCATGGGGGGACACCAGGATGTGGAGAACATGGAGTTAACGGGGGGCAGTGGGGATGGGAGGGGAGCCAGGGGACAGGAGGTGACCAGGGGGACCCTCAGTCACCTTGGAGAGGGCCTGGATCCGGGGGGGGACACCAGGACGGGGAGAACGTGGAGTTAACAGTGACACTGAGGGGACAGGAGGTGAGCCAGGGGACAGGAGGTGACCAGGGGGACACTCAACCACCTTGGAGAGGCTCTGGGTCCATGGGGGGACACCAGGATATGGAGGACGTGGAGTTAACAGTGGCCCTGAGGAGACAGGAGGTGACCCAGGTGATCCAAGGGACACTCAGTCACCTTGGAGAGGGTCTGGATCCATGGGGGGACACCAGGACATGGAGAACGTGGAGTTAACGGGTGACAGTGGGGACAGGAGGTGACCCAAGTGATGCTCCTTGGGTTTATCCACCTCGGAGAGGGCCTGGATCCGTGGGGGGACACCAGGACGTGGAGAACGTGGCGTTAACAGTGACACTGAGGGGACAGGAGGTGACCGGGGTGAGCCAGGTGCCGGAATTCCCCTCAGGACGGGTCGGGCTGGCGGGAAGGGGGAGCTGGGCCGTCCCCGCTCCCGCGGCTCCCGTGACGTCCCGCGTGCCCCGCAGTGTGCTCCATCCGGGTCATCGGCGAGAGCGACATCATGCAGGAGTTCCTGTCGGAGTCGGACGAGGTGGGTGACGTCGTCCCGCGGAATTCCACGGAAAAAACCCTTCCATGGAATCGCCAGGGTGGGAAAACCCCTCCTGTCCACGTGTCCCCGAGTGCCACCTCCGTGGGGTTCTGGGGACAATTCCGACTGTTTTTTGTGGGATTGAGGCTTGGTCCAACAGAATTCCATGGAAAAACCCTTCCTGGAATCACGGAATCACCACAGTCGAAAAGCCTTTGGAGCTCCTCATATCCAGCTGTCCCCAAAGCCCCCCCCGATCCGTGTCCCCAAGTGCCACATCCATGGATTTTTTGGGACAATTCCGCCCGTTTTTGATGGATTTGATTCATCCCAAGCTCCCAGAATTCCTTCAAACCCCGCAGTCCTTCGGGGTACAGGGAACAGGCTGGGAATGAGCAGCTCGGGGGGGCAGCCGGGGAATTCCGGAGGCTGAGTCCATCTTGATCCCAAAATCCCCCAATTTTGGGACAATTCCAGGGATGGAATTCCCCTCCCCCGCCCAGGCCACGAAGGAACGCCGGAATTCCACGGAGGAATTTTCCCAAGTATCCCACCTGAACCTCCCCTGGCACCACTTGGAGAAGAACCCAAGCCCGTCCCTCTTCCCGCTGCGGGATTTTGGAGGGATCCCCAAATCCCTGGGATAAAAATAAACGGCGATTTCTCGATTTTTTTTTTTTTTTTTTTTTTTTTTTTTGGGGGGTGTTNTTTTTTTTTTTTTTTTTTTTGGGGGGGTTGGAATTTTTCCCTTTTTCCCAGAATTACAACGGCGTCTCCGACGTGGAGCTGCGGGTGGCGCTCCCGGACGTCAGCACGGTGACGGTGAGGGTGAAGAAGAACAGCACCACGGACCAGGTGTACCAGGTGAGCGCGTTCCCACCTGGAATTCCCATCCCCTCGCCTCCGTTTTCCTTTTCCCCCCTGGATTTTCCTCCTTTCCTGCCTGGATTTTCCTTCTCCCAACCTGAATTTCCTCTCCCCGCCCGCCCTGGATTTTCCTCTTTCCCACCTCAATTTTCCTTTCCCACCTGGAATTTCCATCCCATCACCTCGATTTTCCTTTTTCCCCGCTGGGTTTTCCTCCTTCCCACCTGGAATTTCCATCCCATCACTTCGATTTTCCTTTTTCCCCACTGGGTTTTCCTCCTTTCCCACCTGGAATTTCCATCCCATCACCTCGATTTCCCTCTTTCCGACCTGGATTTTCCTTTTTCCCTGCTGGGTTTTCCTCCTTTCCCACCTGAATTTCCTCTCCCCCCCACCCTGGATTTTCCTCTTTCCCACCTGGAATTTCCATCCCATCACCTCGATTTCCCTCTTTCCGACCTGGATTTTCCTTTTTCCCTGCTGGGTTTTCCTCCTTTCCCACCTGAATTTCCTCTCCCCCCCACCCTGGATTTTCCTCTTTCCCACCTGGAATTTCCATCCCATCACCTCGATTTCCCTCTTTCCGACCTGGATTTTCCTTTTTCCCTGCTGGGTTTTCCTCCTTTCCCACCTGAATTTCCTCTCCCCCCCACCCTGGATTTTCCTCTTTCCCACCTGGAATTTCCATCCCATCACCTCGATTTCCCTCTTTCCGACCTGGATTTTCCTTTTTCCCTGCTGGGTTTTCCTCCTTTCCCACCTGAATTTCCTCTCCCCCCCACCCTGGATTTTCCTCTTTCCCACCTGGAATTTCCATCCCATCACCTCGATTTTCCTTTTTCCCCGCTGGGTTTTCCTCCTTCCCACCTGGAATTTCCATCCCATCACCTCGATTTCCCTCTTTCCGACCTGGATTTTCCTTTTTCCCTGCTGGGTTTTCCTCCTTTCCCACCTGAATTTCCTCTCCCCCCCACCCTGGATTTTCCTCTTTCCCACCTGGAATTTCCATCCCATCACCTCGATTTCCCTCTTTCCCACCTGGATTTTCCGCCTTCCCACCTGGAATTTCCATCCCATCACTTCGCTTTCCCTTTTTCCCCNCCCCCAGCTGGATTTTCCTTTCCCACCTGGAATTTCCATCCCATCACCTCGATTTCCCTCTCCCTCACCTGGATTTTCCTCCTTTCCCACCTGGGTTTTCCTTTCCCACCTGGATTTCCCCCGCTTTCAGAGGGTTGGGATCCATCAGATCCGTGGGTTTCAGGGAATAAAACAACACAAGGGAGACCTTGTGGAAAAAGAATCCCCAAATTTCCCTGGAAAATCCAGGGACTCCAGAATCCCTTGGATTAAATGGGATTTGGGCAGGTTTGGGACAAAACCCCTGGAATTTCCCGCTGGCTTTCACCCACGGGACGATCCCAGGTGGGAATTTTCCCCTCGGGAATCCGAGCTGGATCCCAACCTCAACCTCCCCCCGGAACAGCCGGAAGAGGCGGGGATAATCCCTTAAAAAAAACCCGTCTGGTTTGACGGGAAGATTCAGAGCTGGGTTTTTGGGAGTTTTTGGGAATTCCCGGGAATGCCCGGCTGGCGCTGATCCCGTCTTCCCGGCGTTCTCCAGGCGGTGGCTGCCAAGGTGGGCATGGACAGCGTCACCGCCAACTACTTCGCCCTCTTCGAGGTCATCAACCACTCCTTCGGTGAGCCCGGAATGCCGCGGGATCCGGGGAGGAAAGGGCTGGGAAAGGGGATGGAGGGGATCCCGGCATCCTCGGGGGTGGGATTGGGGGATTACGGAAAAGGCCCCTGAGATCCGGGCCGATCCCGAGCCTGAATCCCATCCCCGAGGGCCACTTCCAGGAGTTTTTGGGATAATTCTCCCAAAATTAAGGGCTCCGCCCTGACCTGAGCCCTTGGGATCGTTTTGGAGGGATTTGGGATCGTTTTGGAGGGATTTGGGATCATTTTAGCGGATTTAGGAGCCATTTTGGAAAGTTTGGGGTCATTTTTGGAGGATTTTGGGGAAGGTCTTGGGATCATTCTGGAAGGATTTGGGGATCACTCGGTGGATTTGGGGATGGTTTTGGAGGATTTGGGATCATTTTGGAATGGCTTGGGATCGTTCGTAGGGTTTTGGAGCTGGGAAAAGCAGTTTGATCCCAAAACACATCTCCACCGTTGCTCCAGCCGCTTTTCCCTGGGATTTCCTGGGATTTCCTGGGATGGGGGGGACCCTTTCCCGTCCCACCGGGACAACACCCCGCGGGGGAAAATCCCACTTTAACGCCGGCTTTTCGGCCTTCCTGCCGTTCCTGCCGTTGCCGCCGTTGCCGCTCCCCGGCCTCGCCGTTCCGCGGCTTTTCCGGGCTTTCCGCAGTGCGGAAGTTGGCTCCCAACGAGTTCCCGCACAAGCTGTACGTGCAGAACTACACCTCGGCCGTGCCGGGGACGTGCCTGACGCTGCGCAAGTGGCTCTTCACCACCGAGGAGGAGGCGCTGCTCAACGACAACGACCTGGCCGTCGCCTACTTCTTCCACCAGGTGCGCCATTCCCGCCCGGAATTCCCGGGGAGCGTCCAGAGGTCGTCGGGAGGTGGCGGAGTCCCAAGGATTGGTCCTAAAATTGGGGATTTCGGTCGTTTCGGCGGGATTAGAGGCGACCGCGAAGTTCTTGGGGCACCCCGAGCTACGCTCGGTGAGGAATTCCCAGCGGGAATTCCCGGCTGGAATTCCACTGGAACGTCCCTGCGGATCGGGGGAGGTCCTTGGGGGAGCGGTGGAGCGCGGTGGTTGGGCGTACAATTGGGAATTTCAGTTGGTTTCGATGGGATTGAGGCACCCCAGGCTTCCAGAAGGGATTCACCAGGTAGGGAATTCCCAGCTGGAATTCCGTTGGAATACCCGTATGGGTTGGGGGAGGTTGCTGGGAGGTGGTGGAGTCCCAAGGATTGATCCTAAAATTGGGAATTTCGGTTGTTTTGACGGGATTGAGGCAACCCCGAAGTTCTTGAGGCACCCGAGATCCCCCAGGTGAGGAATTCCCGGCGGGAATTCCCTTGGAATACCCACCCACCTTCGGAAAGGTCGCTGGGAGGTGGCTGAGCCCAAAGGTTGATCCCAACTTCAGGAATTCCGCCCGTTTCTCGTGGAATTTTCCCCGTTGTCCCACCTGGGGCCTTTTCCTCTGGTTGTTCCCTGGGAAAAGAGGCCGATCCCGCGTTTTCCTGGAATAAACGGATACAAATTGATATAAAACTGATATAAAATCAGTGATTTTCCAATATTTGATCTCCCAGCCTGGAATTTTCCTGGTTTCCTCCCTTTGGGAGCTGGGGAAGGGGCTCAATCCCAAAGGAAATTCTCTTTTCCCTGCTCTCCCTTTTCCCACCAAAATCCCCCTGATTCTGTGCCTGGATCATCCTTACGTGTTCCCAAGCATTCCCACCCTTCCCAAATCCATCCCCTCATCCCGAGGAACCTTTTCCCAAACTCCCTGGGGATATTCCAGGACCTGCCCGAGGCTGTTGTGGAATTGTGATGGGAAAAAACCTCCCCTTGGAGCCTTTTTGGGGCTGGAATTCGGGATCAGAACCCCTGAGGGTGAAGCAGGAGGTGCCTCCTCCTCCTCCAATCCCGAATTCCCGGGTTTTTCCCGATTTTTCCCAGTTTTTCCCCCTCTTTCCAGGCCGTTGATGACGTCAAGAAAGGCTACATCAAAGCTGAGGAGAAATCCTACCAGCTACAGAAGCTCTGCGAGCAGAGGAAGATGGTCATGGTGAGCCATCCCGGATTTTTCCGGGAATGTGGCCGGGAAGAGGCTCTGGAATGGGTTATCCAGAGAATTCATGGAGTTCCCCGTCCCTGGAAGCGACCAGGGCCAGGCTGGGATAGTGGGAATGTCCCCGAACGTGGATTTTTGAGGATCTCCGACGTCCTTCCGGCCCAGATCGTTTCAGGGTTCCATGGATTCGGAGGGGATTTCAGGGATAAACCCTTTCCTGGGAGGCTGGG
This sequence comes from Rhagologus leucostigma, assembly GCA_013397725.1. Classification (NCBI taxonomy): domain Eukaryota; kingdom Metazoa; phylum Chordata; class Aves; order Passeriformes; genus Rhagologus; species Rhagologus leucostigma. The sequence goes on along the minus strand of VZTD01004257.1, from coordinate 1,669 downwards.
GAGGCCCCGGCCCAGGTGATTCCATGGATTCCTCATCCCTGGAAGTGTCCAAGGCCAGGCTGGAGCCACCTGGGATAGGGAAAGGTGTCCCTGCCCGTGGGATTGGGGTGGGATTGGATCTCCCTTCCCACCCCAACCATTCCAGGATCCCCTGGGCTGGCTCAGATGGGATTTTAGGGATAAATCCCGGACTGTGGCCCGGGTTATTCCGTGGATTCCCCGTCCCTGGATCCACCCGGGGCAGCGGGAACGTCCCTGCCCGCGGGGTTGGGGTGGGGCCGGATGGGATTTAAGGTCCCTTCCGTCCCGAACCGTTCCAGGATCCCTCTGGGATCTCTGCCCGTGTCCGTGCCCCGGCAAACCCCCGGAATTCCCGTTCCCGCAGTACCTGACCATGCTGCGCACGTGCGAGGGCTACAACGAGATCACGTTCCCGCACTGCTCCTGCGACTCGCGGCGCAAGGGCCACGTCATCTCCGCCATCAGCATCCGCCACTTCAAGCTGCACGCCTGCACCGAGGAGGGGCAGCTCGAGGTACTCGCGGCCTTCCCGGGGCTCCCGCTGCGCGCCGCCGCCGGCCTTCCGGCCCCGCGGGATCGGCCCCCTTCCCCGGGGTTCGCCTCGGGGTCGGCCCTGGCCTCGCACCTTGGTTCGCGCCGTCGCCGTGTCCCCAAATCCCTGGGACCGTCCCTGAGATCGTCCCTGGGGTCATCCCTGACCTCCCGCCCTGGATGTGCCGCTTCCCCCCATCCGCAAATCCCTGGGGTCGTCCCTGACCTCATCCTTTGGATGTGCCCCTTCCCCCCATCCCCAAATCCCTGGGGTCGTCCCTGACCTCATCCTTTGGATGTGCCCCTTCCCCACGTCCCCAAATCCCTGGGACCGTCCCTGCCCTCCCGCCCTGGATGTACCCCTTACGCACGTCCCCAAATCCTGGGATTGTCCCTCAGATCATCCCTGGGGTCATCCCTGACCTCATCCTTTGGATTTGCCCCTTCCCCCCGTCCCCAAATCCCGGGATCGTCTCGGAGATCATCCCCGGCCTCGCACCTTTGGATTTGCGCCTGGAACGTGTCCCCAAATCCCCGCTGTCCCTGGGGTCACCCCTGCCCTCCCGCCCCGGGGTTACGCCCGCCCACCGGCCCCGCCTCCCTGGG
>VZTD01004253.1:0-14640 GCA_013397725.1 Rhagologus leucostigma | reverse complement strand
CTGAGGTGACTGAACAATAGGTTTCCTTTTATCTAATCAGCAGTTTGACTTACAGTCCAAAGTTCTTCAAGGAGGTTTCTATGGCTGTAGCTTCTTTAAAACTTTATATCAATGTTTGAGGCATGAACTATTTTCAGTCTCTTAGAGAAGCCTCTTAGCAAGAGTTGTTTCTGGAGATGTACTGCCCTAGGACCAGCCCACTCAGATGAAAGAGTTTCTCTGTTCTGCCATGGTTTATGGAGAAGGGGCACTCTTCTGGCTCTTGGCAAATAACTGGGTGTCTCTTGATGCTGAAGAGGCAGGACCACCATGCTCACCCCATTCTTTCCTCAGCCAGGCAGTGGGCAAGGAATCTTGCCCAGCCACTTTCCTCCCAAAACAGGTCCAATAGCTGTTGCTGAAGGACCATGGACAGTCAGAAACAGCAGGGTTTTCCTCACAGGAAAGGTTAGCAAGGATGAAAGCAAGTGCTTCCTCAACTTCTTCCATGGAAAACTTCAGCTTTCCACGGGCCAGAGTCTAAATGCTCTCATTTGAATAACCAGAGGCATCTACAATCAGTTCTCCACTGACTGCTGTGATGAAGGAATGACATGGAGCTGTTGGAGAGAGTCCAGAGGAGGCACCAAAATGATCAGAGGGGTGGAGCACCTCTGCTGTGAGGAAAGGCTGAGAAAACGGATTGTTGAGAAGAGAAGCTTTGGGGTGACCTAACTGTGGCCTTCCAGTACCTGAAGGAGCTGACAAGAAAGATGGAGAGAGATTATTTCCAAGGGCCTGGAACGACAGGACAAGGGGGAATGGTCTTTAAACTGACAGAGAGTAAGTTTAGATTAGATGTTAGGAAGAAATTCTTGGCTGTGAGTGTGGTGAGGCCCTGGCACAGGTTGCCTGGAGAAGCTGTAGCTGCTGTACCCCTGAAACTGTCCAAGGCCAGGTTGGAGCAGCATGGTCTAGTGCAAGGTGTCCCTGCCCATGGCAGGGATTGATACTGGATGGGCTTTAAGGTCCCTTCCAACCCAAACCATTCTAGGATTCTAGAGGTTCTATAGTCCTGTGAGGGACTATATAACTGGTGTAAAGTTAAACCATTACCCACAGTGACAGCATTAACAGAGGAAATGCCACACAGACCATTGCTGTGATGCCTGAAATTTCCTTGGTCCTGACCAAAGCAGGCAGCTGAGTCCATGCAAGTCAAAGGCACAACCATTTGCTTGCAGAGCCATGCTACCTCACACAGACCTTGTTTAAGTGCCTTTGTTTTCCAGGTACAATTAATACAAACAAACCTATATTTTGATTTTTATGGTACAACTCACCTGAGTTTTGGCAAGTGTCCTAGTTTGAAAGCAAACTAGTGAGAGACTCCAAGTCAGAAATACAATTTAATAGGAAAAAATAAAATAAATGCAATAGTACAAAAGACAACCCACTGACAAAGTCAGAATACAACCTGACCCCCTGACATTCAGGGGGGTTGGTAGCAGTCCGATTAAAATGGTGGCTGTAGTCCTCCTGGAGTGATGGTCCTGTTGAAGCAGTGATTCTGTAGAAAAGGTCTGGTCTTCCCCTGAAGGTCCAGTTGTGGTGTAGAAGGGGCTGGTCTTCCTCTGAGAATCCAGTGGAAAAGGCTGCTTGTGCTGTTCCAAACCCCAGATTATATCCAGATGGGAATGCTTGGCTCCTTCCCCCTGGGCGGAGCATCTCACAATGGGATGGTGAGTCACAGGGCAAGGCACTGATGGGCCCATTAACAGGAGATAGTCCGGAGGGAGGAGGCAGCTCATGAGGATGGTAATAGAATACACTGTAACCCAGGACAGCAAGGCTGCAGGGGAGCATCAGGGGAAGTATAGTTCACGTGTTCCCACACTGCTGTTTTTCTCTGTGGGACATACTCCATGCCCCACCATGGAACATGGCCAGAGAATCCTATTCTGCCCATCACTAACTAGGTCAATAAGAAAAACATTTTTCCTCCTGCTGTAAAGTTTCTTCTACCAAGTATATTGTATCATGTTAAACTGAACTCTAAACTCAATCTCCTGCAGAAAATTAGTGGATGGTCAGTTTAATTTCAAATTTTTAGCCAATTTTTAGACCGTGAAGAGAATTTTGCCCGTAATGACCCCATTTTCTGGGGCAAGCTCACCAAAAACTAGCAATGGTTAAACATTGTATGTACTGTATGAAGTGTATTATCAAGTGCTCAGATGCAGTAAAATACATGTTAAGTGTTTCCATGGCCTGACAGGGGCCTGGATAAAAGAAAAGTGTTGCAGTGATTCAACCCACTGGCAGGTCTGAGGGCATCCAGTGGGTTGATTTCCCCGCCCACGACAGTGGCTCTGAGGGCAGCACCGAGATTTGAGGGCTCGTCCCCCTGGGTGTTACCCTTGGAAGCATCTCCTCCCACCATTCTAGTAAGTTCCTTGTTCCTCAGTTCTCGATTGGTTAGGTTGCTTTTGCATATTCATGTACTTCATTGCTTAGTTAATTATGTTCTAGAAAGTTCATCGCAGTTGTAAACCCCATTGGCCTGTTTGTATGAGTTCCTCCCCCTGTTATCCCCCATTGGTTTCTTGTCATCCCTCATCAATTCCCCATTGGTTTATCCCTTGGATCCACCCCTGAATTTTCCCCTTAAAAAAACTACTGGCAAATCCTTCTCCTGGCGTCTTTTGGTTGCTCCTCCCTTGGGACAATAAACCTGACACTGTTGCACCAAGAGGCCCTTCTCTCCTCCTTTGCCTCCACCTGTTGCACAGCAACATCCTGACTGCAGCCTGCTCTTCTGAGAGCTAAGGGCAGAACGCTCTTTAGAGAGCCAACTCCAGCTTTGCACCAAGTGGTCTCCCCGACCAGGACACTGCAGCGAGACACTGCCAGGCCTCCGGGCGGCTGAGTGGTCAGCGCGACAGAAAAGGAAAGAAGCGAAGTTTTCATATTACTCTGTCCCTGGCTCTCACAACAATAACCAGTTGTGTTCTTTAGAGCCTGTCCCAAACTTTGCAGCCAGTTTTGAATTTTAACCTTGAGCCTTTAATGAATTTACCATGTACTGAGGAAATTCAGTCCTTCCCAGTCAAAGGCTGGAAGAATCAGTTGCTGACCCTTTTTGGATGCAGTTACATTTTGATCTTTGCCTAATAAACTCACTCTTGCCTTCAGGGTAGCGTACCAACTTTCAGATATTCCTGGTTTCTCCTAGATCATCAGTCCATAAATCCAGATGAACCTACACATCAATACGCTTTTCTGTCCTAAATCTTGGCATGTAACTGTGCTAGCAGTTTCCTGTTGTCTGAGGTCCCCACTCCCACTTCAACAAGAGTTTTGTCTTTGTAAAAGCCTTAGGCATAAATGAGCTTTTTATATTTGTATATTCTGTAAAACTGTGAGATTACTTGCAAGGAGATAAAGATTTGAAGATAGATATAGCACTCACTGTTAGGTTTGGATATTTTGGGCACGTAGACAAACAGATGCAATCAAATTTAACACTCACTAAATATATCTATCTTGCCTTGAGTACTTGTTATTAAAGTCCAAAATTAAATAAAAACATGCAGATTTAAAATTAAATTCTGCAGATTTAAAATAAAAGTAGAATCTGGAAGCTGTAGCTTTTTCTTATAATACAGTACTGAAGTGGTTAAGGATTTTTTCCGAAGAACTTTAGAGGCACAATGAAGAAGCACAGAAGCATAAATCTGAAGGTTAAATTTGTACTGGCTTTGCTCCCCCTTCCCACTGGAGCACAGATGGTAAAAACCTTAAAGCTGCCCTTGCTATTATTATGGAATAAATGAATTATCAGGTTTCTCCCTCACGATGCTAACTATGGAAGGCAACTTCCTACTCACATCATGATCAAGATCATTTAAATGAAGAACTGTTGTTTATTTGATCTGAAAAAAAAAAAAGAAGAAAAAAAGAAAGAAAGAAAAAGACGTCTTTAAAAGTCCTGGATCACCTTTTGGACTTGGAGCAATTGCTCCTCAGCTTCTCCATAATTGTGGTGGCCGCAAGAGATCATGATACTGCAGAAGTGGCATTCCTGAAGGGAAGGCAAAGAAAAGAGAAATCAGCCTTGTGTGTGGTTTCCAGGGAAGATAGTAAAGCAACATGAGGCATCATGAAAACAAGGCAACTCAAAGGACTAAAAACATACTGGAAGGAAATATTCTCTCTGATGCCGTGTTTAAAATAATCTCTTGGAAAAGATGAACCCAATTCTGCTCATGCTTCTGCAAGCCTCACTGAGGAGTTAAGACAACCTTAACTAACATTAAGACCCTGGCGGGCTTCAGGAAAGCATCTCTTGTCACACATAAGCAATTAAAGTAGATGAAACAGGGGTTTCAGCTGCTGTTCCAAAGTTAAAACGTGGAGGAAACACAACCAGGATTTGCATCTCTATACCAATACTTTTGTTCAAATTCAGTGATAAAAAGGAGCAGACTGAGAACTCAGTGAGATAGGTCTTAATTAAATAACATTACCAGTTGAACCCCAAAGGTCAGTGCAAGCACTAACTCTTGTGTGCACTGCCTACAGTTACTTAGTGATTTTTATGATCTCTTCTCAATCCTCTATATAGTGAAATAAAAAAAAAAGAAGCTGTAGTTTTGCTGTAGTTTGGTTGTTTGGTTTTGGTTGGTTTGTTCATTTTTTTCTTCTGGATGTCTAGGGCTTGTATTTTTTAGCTGTGCAGCCAGATGAAATTCTCAGTAATCACCTTGTTCCAAGAGCTGCAGCTTCTTGAGCAACTTGAGGAGTCCCAGCTCAGCAGCAGGAGGTGGCAGCCAGGTAAACCTGCATTTATGTTTGCTTCTGTATGTTCTGTGAAGGCAACAGTGTGAAGTTAATGGGGTTGTGTTATATAGCTAATTTATAGCTTGAGATGTCAATGCGATAGGTCTGAACATGAGGAAATGCAATTTTATTTTAAAAGGTAGGGATCATTTAAAAGAATATTTGTTTTTCTTCAGTCAAGTTGTATACAGGTGCCTTTCCCCTTTATTTGTCATGGTATATAATTTGGAAAATATTAGTCATTCCTCTTTCAAAAATAAAAGTAGTGAAATAACATGGGCACTGAAGCATTCAGATGCAAGTGAGAGCATTAAAAATAGGAGAAATACAGTAAGGAGAAAATGAGTAGTTGTTCTCAAAAAGTTCAGCAAAATACTTCCTCTGGCTTATGAATTTAGTCATTTGTGCATCATTTGGACAGATGAAAGCAAGTTACTGCACAATTGAATAACACAATTAGATTTTTATTGCTGAGCTCTGCTAGGCCACTTTAGAGCTGCTGTCTGCAGCACAGCAACTGGCCCCACCACACAGTGGGACTAGTTCCATGGAGTATGATCAGAAACCAGCAGGGAGGAGGGAGATCACCTGCTCGGGACCAGTACAGATGGATCAATGAGTGGAAACTCAGTATCTTCAGCGCAGCAGAGGCTATTTTTTGCATCAAACCTCACTCAATAGGTATGGATTTTCCTTGGGGTGCTTGGTCTATCTGGCATAAGCTTCTGGCCAAGGCATTTGCAGCCAACTTTTTTTAATGACCCACTGCTTTATTCAACACCGAGGTTTCCCTGGCTTGTAGAAACTATCCCTTCAAAGTCCCAGAAGCCCAAAAAGGAACTTCAAGGGGAGAAGCAAGCAAACTACCTTTTCCCAGCTTTCTGTTGGAAAAGACAAGTGGTTTTGATATCATTGAGCCTCATGGATGCCATGGAAAAGGAGGATGGCTACAGGAATAATCTTGGATGTGGTGGCTTTTTTGGCTGTACTCTTTCACACTCCTTTCCTGGACAGCTGAATTTGCAGGAAGCTCACAGCCATCCTCCATGTACATCCTGCTGTCCCTAAAACTTGAAGAGCAACTGTCCCCTCATGCTGAGCTCCTTAGAAGCATGGTTGCTCCTAGAGCTCTCTGAGAAACACAGTATGGGGTGGAACTGAGCACCACATCACTCAGTAGTGTTTATCGCACAGAGAGACAGGGAAAAAACTTGCGAAAAATAGCAAGAGAGAGACAGTAGAGAGAGCTCAGGGACCACTATTTATCCCTGTAGGATGCAAACTCTCAATGGATAAAGAAAAATATTGCATCTCTACCAATGGTGGTATCTCAGCTATGGAGCCAAAAAGGCATTGTGTGAGGACAGAGGAGGGGGAGCACATGAAGGCAACAAGAGGCAAGGAATACAGCTTGCCTTGGTTGACTTCCCGCAGATAGGCAGGACAGTTCCCTGGTTTGCTACCTCCATGTTCCGCTCTGAATCCTGCTGTAAAGGCACATACAGGTAGAGGTCAGCCACAAATGGCTGGCGTGTGATTTTTATGGACAGTAGGAGAACACTGAGTACCTCCTTTACAATGAAATGAAGCATGGAAGAATGAAGCATCCTTGTCCTAGAAAACAAACACAGAGGTGAGTTTAACTGGGCAGAAATGGTTTTCAAGCTGCAGTAGGGGCAGAAGGCTCTCTGAACGGGAAATGGTGAGCTGTAAGGTAGGGATACAGCAGCAGCAGCAGCAACAGCAGTGATCAGCTCCAGAGTGGAGCTCTACTGCAAATTATGCAGTCAGTAGACATTTCATAGGATCAGAATATCCTGAGCTGAAAGAGACCCATGAGGACCATAGAGCCCAGCTCCTGATTCCACACAGGGCAACCTAAAAGTCAAATCATGTATCTAAGATTGTTGTTCAAAAACTTGGACGCAAAGAGGCTTGTGTTCACGAGCGCTTCTCTGGGAGCTGTATTTCCCTGCCTCAGTGCTATACCACCCTCTCAGTGAAGAACCTTTTCCCTATATCGAAGCTGAACTTTCTCTGATGCAGCCTTAAGCCAGTCCCTTGAGTCCTATCACCAGACAGCAGAGAGAGGAGATCAGCACCTCCTTCTCTTCTCTCTGCCTCTCTTGACGAAGATGTAGATAACAGTGGGGTCATGTTTCGGTGCATATGGCTGTGGCCACAGGGCCGATCATTCGGAGGACTGGTGGGCAGACACCCAGGACGCTGAGGTCTGATTTTCATCCCGTAGTTACGGCGAGTTCCCAGGTTCCCAGTGGAGCCCAGTTTGCATATTGTTGTGTCATTGGTTTGGGAGTTCTCAACCCAGTTTTATGGATAAGTTCATGTTTATGTATTTCCCCTAATTGCTTATGCATTTGTTCTGGAAAGTTCGGTTTTATTCGATGCCCCACTGGATTGTTTCCATAGAACCCTCCCCTGAATTATCCCTGTTGGCTGTTCCCTCTTTGTTCCCTCCCAGCTAGCCAAACCCATTGGTTACTTCTCCTTGCTCCACCTTGCTCCACCCCCGTATATAAACTCATGTACTGCCTTATTCCTCATCTTTTGTCCCTGGACCCTTCACCTGCAATAAAGGATTGGAAGCCACACAGAAGACCCCTCCCTCATCCTTTACCTCCGCCGGCGCTTCTTTAACATCCCTCCTTGGGGTTAGCTCCTTGTGCAGGAGCCAGCAATTTCCACTTGCTGCAGTAAGGCAGGGAAGCCAAGGACACCTGCAGCTGGACGCTATGAGGTCCCGGGCAACCCCAGCAGCGTCAGGGTCACTCCTCAGCCTCCCCTTCTCTAAACTGAGCAAACCTGGTATCCTTAGCCATACCTCCTAAGTCTTGCTCCCTAAATCTTTCACTGTCTTTTTCTAAATTTTTTGTACTCTTCTTATGCTCTGAAACACAAACTGGCATGCAGCACTGGAGTTGAGGCTGCACTAATGCTGGGGCTACCAATTCTTTCACACGATTAGCTGCTAAACTGTGCTTAGTGTGTCCCAGCTTGACCTGCTGCATGCTATCTTTCATTTCTATGGTCATCAGCTCCTTGCATGGGAGAGGAGCTTTGAACCAATACAATCAGACAGTAAAAGATGGGGATAAGCAGAGGTTCCACCTGAGGACCACCATACTTTATAAAGAAAGACTCCATTATGTTGAGCTGAGGGAAAAAAAGACAGAGATAATCATCTTGAGCCAGACACAGCATGTGGAGGGTGAAGAAGGTTTCATTAATTTCTCTTGAATATTAAAAATAAAAATGTAATAACCATAATAATGACTTGTGGACAAAATTCCAGCTAAATGCTTTCAGAATAGCTGCACTCTGAAACAATCTGACCAGAAGATGTTATCATGAGATAAACTGAGGGTTTGCTTTAGGGTGGGTCAAGTAACAGGTAAAAAAAGATTCAAAGCATATCTAATTTCATGGAACAGGTGAAATTAGTTTTCTCTAATATAATTCCCTGAAAGATGGAGGGAGCTCAGTGCCCATTCACTCAGCCTTACATTTGTCAATTGCTATTTGTCTGGTCCTTTATTTAATGATGTTGCTTTGTCCTGATTTCACACTTCTTGTCTAATTAGTTTTCTGTGGTAAAAGCCCAAAAGGTATTTGTTGAGTGTTTCATGCAGACGTTCCTCACCTGCCTCTCCTACTGGACTTGCAGGTCTCTGGCTGGCAATGTTTACCTTTCAGCATCCAGTGGGGTGTGCTCTGGCATCCACATGCTCAATGACAGCTGTAAGAAACTGTTTTAATTAAATGTTTGTCTAAAAGAGGGAAAGATGTGATCTAATCACATGAACACTAGACTGGGGATGCTACTAATACCAAATTCTTCCGCAGTTTTGAGGCAGTGCCATGGTTTTAGCTGGGATAGGGTTAATTTTCTCCCTAGTAGCTGGTACAGTGGTGTGGTTTGCGTTCAGGGTGAGAAGAATATTGATAACACAAGGATGTTTTAGTTGGTGCTGAGCAGTGCTCACTGCAATCAAGGACTTCTCAGTGTCTCATGCTCTGCCAGTGAGCAGGACACAAGGAGCTGGGATGGAGCATGGCCAGGGCTGTCATTTTAAGCCAGTGTTTCTGTATTATTGCCTTTATCTTAATTTTCCTATTAAATTGTAATTCTGACTTGGGACCTCCCACTGGTTTGCTTTCGAACTAGTACACCTGAACTGGCCAAAGGGATATTCCACATCACAGAACATCATGTCCAGTATAGAAACTGGGGGCAGTGGGCCAGGAGCAGCTGATTGCTGCTTCGGGATGGGTGTGCACTGGTCAGTGGGTGGGAACAACTGTATTGTGCATCACTGTTTTTTCTTGAGGTTTTTTTCCTCTCTCTCTCTTTCCTTCTTATTACAATTACTATTATTGTTGTTATTATCATCATTAGTATTATTATATTTTACTTTGTTTCAGTTATTAAACTGTTCTTATCTCAACCCATGAATCTTACCTTTTTTTTCTGATACTCCTCCCTATCCCACCAGAATGGAGAGAGTGAGCAAGTGGCTTAGTGTTCCTTATTGCTGGAATTAAATCACAACAGCTAGTTATTTCAGTGCTTTACTTCAAGTTTTCCATTTTTAAAAGAGAAATTATATTTCCTTGCCTCATGAAGGTGTTACGGACCACATTCCCACTTCACTGTGCTCACTTATCCTTCCAGATTGATAGCTACAGTTTTAAAATGTAGTGCTCTTATTCAAGGAGGAAAGGCACTTAAGATTACTGGAAGCAATGGCTCTTGGAGTTTGAAAGCAAGTCTTCATTTTAGCTCCTGGCAGGGCTGGTTTACCCTAGAAGCCTGTAGAATTCACTTACAACAAAAAAGGGGATGCGGAAACCATGACAAATTAATTTCCTGACAGATCTTGGGGCAAATCATGAGCCTGGCTGGTGAATTTCACACCTACCTGTGTATCCTGAGCACAAAATTGGGAAAGAGCTGGAGATTGTCCGTATTCCTTTATTCTTTCTAATTGGAGGTTCCCAGTGAGTGTTTGAACACCAAGGGAAAGGTTTGAATAACCCACCAGAGGGCTTGGTGGGTGTGCACATTAAGCCACAGCACGGGCAGGACATCCTGAGCAGTAAAGTCTGTGCTTGAATTCTTTAACGTGTGTGCCTTCACAAAGGAGGGTCTCTGTGTTTTTCAGGCTACAATACTAAATGTCTCAATCCTCCAGTTCTTTAATCCTCTGGCCACAGTCAACCTGAAGTGCTGTGAGGTCCAAATGAGAGAACCCTGTTCTCATGTACACTTAGGAATTCATTGCATCAAGAAGGATTGAGCTTCCAGCTTCTACTCCTGCCAGGTGAAGTTATTTCACCTCCATGTTAATCAAAGCTTACTGCAATAGATCATTAGTAGGTATTTGTAATCAGGGATTCATTAATGGGATTCCTCTTTGATATATACATTTAAAAATCACTTTGCCCCCTCTGCCTCCAATCAATTTGCTATGCAGTTTGGGTTCAGCAGGCCTGGTACATTAGAAATAAGGTCGTTGCAATTACTGAGCCACTAGTTAAGCATGGTAACTTTCTGATTTTTCCTCTCTCTTCTCCCAGAGAGTTGAATGCCAGAGAAGGTAAAACACTTAAAAGTGCTTGGTAACCATCATCCATATGTAGTGCGTTGCCACTGGCTGGATTCCAGGCACCCACCAAAGCTGCTCACTCATTCCCCTCCACAGCTGAACAGGAGAGAGGAAAGACAGCGAAGGATTCATGAGTTGAGATAAGGACCAGGAGAGATCACTCATCAAATACCGTCATGGGCAAAACAGGCTCGAAATTAGAGATATTAATTGTATTTACTGCTAACAAAATCAGAGCAGGCTAGTGAGAAGTAAAATAAAACCTTAAAAACACCTTTCCCCCACCCCTCTCTCATCCCCAGCTCTACTTCCTACCCCGGTGGTGAAGGGAAAAAGGGAATGGGGGTTAAGGCCAGTTCATCACCCACTGTTTCTCCCACTGCTCAGGGAAAGGAGTCGTTCCCTGCTGCACCGTGGGGTCCCTCCCACGGGAGACAGTTCTCCATGACCTTCTCCAGTGTGAGTCCATCTCATGGGCAATGGCCCCCTTCAAACTGCTGCAGTGTGGGTCACTCTTCCACAAGGTCCAGTCCTTCAGGGACAGGCTGCTCCAGTGTGGGCTCCTCTCTCCAAGGGTACCCATGGGGTCACAGCCTCCTCTCAGGCATCCCCCTGTTCTGGCATGGGTCTCCTCCACAGGCTGCAGGTGGATCTCTGCATCCCCCATGGATCTCCATGGGCTGCAGGGGCACAGCTGCCTCACCATGGTCTGCACCTCAGGCTGCAGAGGAATCCCAGCTCCAGTGCCTGGAACACCTCCTCCCCCTCCTTCGCTGACCTTCATGTCTGCTGAATTGTTCCTCTCACATATTCTCACCCCACTCTTCTCTGGCTGCAATTATAACTGTGCAAACACTTTGTTCCTTTCTCCTTAAATATGTTATCACAGAGGCATTACCACCATTTCTAAGTGGCCCAGCCTTAGCCAGTGGCACGTCCGTCTTTGGAGCTGCCAGGGATTGGCTCTGCCAGACATGGAGGAAGCTTCCAGCAGCTTCTCACAGAAGCCACTCCCGTAATCCTCCTGCTACCACAGCCTGGCCATGCAAACCTAATACACGTATATTGGACTGCATGTGTCTGGTATCAAATGCATTGATCTTCTCTTTATCTCAGTCAATAGATCCTGATTTCAGTCTCCAAAGAAATTTGTGTACACTAATTATGATCACCTTCCTGTCTTGGGGCGATTTTATGATAATCCTGTATTCCCTAATCGTCTACTTTATGCCCAGAAATGGCTGCTGTAGCTTTCAGATGAAGCAGGGGGAGGGGCAGGAAGCCTTGGAGCTCCTGTGCCGGGCTCTAGTCATAGTCTCTCTCCCCTGCGTGCTTTGTGCTGCTGTGCAGATTGTTACATCGTTGCCTTAGCTGGATTAGTTTTTGCTAGTTTAGGCAAGAAGTTTCTTTTTTTCCTTCCCCCGTCCAGGAGGCTTTCACCTGCAAATCCTTTCGGTGCCTTCTTGTTTTTTTTTTTTTCCTTTGAACTGTTTCGGCTTGTTTTTTTTCAGTCTGGGGAGCCGGCGGGGGCTGCCCTGAGCCCGAGAACTCAGACAAGCTGAACCAACACGACAAAGGACACCAAAATCCACTAGCTTTGCCTGCTGTGAGGAGGAAACCAATGCCAGAAGTTCGACAGGTTCCCATCTGTTCTGCCCAAGCTGCTGTTTGAACTCTTTTTTTTTTTTTTCTCTNGGTGTTTTGAACTTTTTTTTTTTTTTTTCTCTTCCCGGGGACAAAGGGGCCAGCCGCCATTTTGCCCCCTCCCTCCCCCCACCCCACAGCCAGCGTATCTATTTCTTCCCTGGGCATTTTTGAGTTTTTTTGTGGGTGGGTGTGTGTGGGGGGGTAAAGTTTTGAAAGTTTAATATCTAACATTTATTCAATCTTTTTTTTCTGTGCCTTGCAGATATCTTGCTTTGTTAATAAACAGGGTTTTTTCCACTTTCACCCACTGGTACTCATTTATCTCAGTGGCAGAAAAAGGGANATGGACTACAAAAGTCAAATGACTATCAAAAAGGGGGAAATTGTTATAAATGACCATGGGGGTTGACTTTTGTAGTCCTCTGTTGTAGGAATCACATTGTGAAAACTACTAGTTAATGGTTAATTAGCTTAGAGTTGGGGGGGAGTAATTATTGTTGATTGTTAATTGGTTTATTGTTTTGTGTTATTAATAGCTTTATGTATTGTTAATTGTTCTATGTATTTCAAGGAAGTAGTAGTAGGCCCTAAAGTTGATTGGCAAGGAATATTCTGGAAAGAGGGTGTTGAAGGTAATTAACATAAAGGGATAAGATAAGGATCCCGATTGGAGTAGGACCTCACCAATCACTCGACGCCCTGGCATCACCCCACTCGGACTGTCCAACCAGCTAGACGACGNTGCTAACAAAATCAGAGCAGGCTAGTGAGAAGTAAAATAAAACCTTAAAAACACCTTTCCCCCACCCCTCTCTCATCCCCAGCTCTACTTCCTACCCCGGTGGTGAAGGGAAAAAGGGAATGGGGGTTAAGGCCAGTTCATCACCCACTGTTTCTCCCACTGCTCAGGGAAAGGAGTCGTTCCCTGCTGCACCGTGGGGTCCCTCCCACGGGAGACAGTTCTCCATGACCTTCTCCAGTGTGAGTCCATCTCATGGGCAATGGCCCCCTTCAAACTGCTGCAGTGTGGGTCACTCTTCCACAAGGTCCAGTCCTTCAGGGACAGGCTGCTCCAGTGTGGGCTCCTCTCTCCAAGGGTACCCATGGGGTCACAGCCTCCTCTCAGGCATCCCCCTGTTCTGGCATGGGTCTCCTCCACAGGCTGCAGGTGGATCTCTGCATCCCCCATGGATCTCCATGGGCTGCAGGGGCACAGCTGCCTCACCATGGTCTGCACCTCAGGCTGCAGAGGAATCCCAGCTCCAGTGCCTGGAACACCTCCTCCCCCTCCTTCGCTGACCTTCATGTCTGCTGAATTGTTCCTCTCACATATTCTCACCCCACTCTTCTCTGGCTGCAATTATAACTGTGCAAACACTTTGTTCCTTTCTCCTTAAATATGTTATCACAGAGGCATTACCACCATTTCTAAGTGGCCCAGCCTTAGCCAGTGGCACGTCCGTCTTTGGAGCTGCCAGGGATTGGCTCTGCCAGACATGGAGGAAGCTTCCAGCAGCTTCTCACAGAAGCCACTCCCGTAATCCTCCTGCTACCACAGCCTGGCCATGCAAACCTAATACACGTATATTGGACTTCATGTGTCTGGTATCAAATGCATTGATCTTCTCTTTATCTCAGTCAATAGATCCTGATTTCAGTCTCCAAAGAAATTTGTGTACACTAATTATGATCACCTTCCTGTCTTGGGGCGATTTTATGATAATCCTGTATTCCCTAATCGTCTACTTTATGCCCAGAAATGGCTGCTGTAGCTTTCAGATGAAGCAGGGGGAGGGGCAGGAAGCCTTGGGGCTCCTGTGCCGGGCTCTAGTCATAGTCTCTCTCCCCTGCGTGCTTTGTGCTGCTGTGCAGATTGTTACATCGTTGCCTTAGCTGGATTAGTTTTTGCTAGTTTAGGCAAGAAGTTTCTTTTTTTCCTTCCCCCGTCCAGGAGGCTTTCCCCTGCAAATCCTTTCGGTGCCTTCTTGTTTTTTTTTTTTTTCCTTTGAACTGTTTCGGCTTGGTTTTTTTCAGTCTGGGGAGCCGGCGGGGGCTGCCCTGAGCCCGAGAACTCAGACAAGCTGAACCAACACGACAAAGGACACCAAAATCCACTAGCTTTGCCTGCTGTGAGGAGGAAACCAATGCCAGAAGTTCGACAGGTTCCCATCTGTTCTGCCCAAGCTGCTGTTTGAACTCTTTTTTTTTTTTTTCTCTTCCCGGGGACAAAGGGGCCAGCCGCCATTTTGCCCCCTCCCTCCCCCCACCCCACAGCCAGCGTATCTATTTCTTCCCTGGGCATTTTTGAGTTTTTTTGTGGGTGGGTGTGTGTGGGGGGGTAAAGTTTTGAAAGTTTAATATCTAACATTTATTCAATCTTTTTTTTCTGTGCCTTGCAGATATCTTGCTTTGTTAATAAACAGGGTTTTTTCCACTTTCACCCACTGGTACTCATTTATCTCAGTGGCAGAAAAAGGGAATTATCAAAGCTGTTGTAAACGACTGTGGGGGTTGACTTCTGCAGTCCTCTGTTGTAGGAATCACA
>VZTD01004251.1:1034716-1052344 GCA_013397725.1 Rhagologus leucostigma | reverse complement strand
CGAAAAGAAGCGGTGGCTCCGGGCGTACCTGGAGCTGCAGCGGCTGCAGGCACCTCCGCAGCGGCGGTGAGCGGCGAGGAGGGTTGGGCGGGGCTCGGGGAAGGGGTGCGACGGCCCCGGAAAGGGGGGAATTCAGAATGTTTTGGCCCCGTCGGGTCCCGCTGTGGAGCAGAATGGGTTGAGCTCCGCAGGTTGGCGTAGCCCCGGTTGAACGGGGCAGGCAGACGGTGATGCGGAACCGACAGTGTCTGACCCCAGGGATTTAAATACTGGGTTTGGTATTCAAGCTCACTTTCATTTCTCGTTCCCTTTCGAATGGTGCGGGGCGCGTAACGCGTTCTGTTCCTGAGCTGGTTCCCTTTCCGCTCCCGCAGGTCCGAGAAGCCCAACTGGGACTACCACGCGGAGGTCCAGGCCTTCAGCCACCGGCTGCAGGAAAACTTCGCTCTGGACCTTCTCAAGACTGCGTTTGTTAATCCCTGTTACATCGAAAGCGAAGAGGCGAGGCGCCGGCAGCTGGGGCTGGACAAGGACGCGGTCGCTCTTCAGCTGCAGGACAACACCGGGCTCGCGGAGCGAGGGCTGCGCTTCGCCCGCGCTTACCTGGCGCAGTGCTTTGAAGGCGCCTACCCAGAGTTACCTGCAAAGGGCGTAGAAGCACTTGTTAACTTTCTTACCAGTCAGGAACTTGTCTCTTATGTGGCTCAAAACCTGTCCGTACAGGACCTGGCGCTTTGCAGGGATTTTCCTGCCCCACCGAATGTGCTGCAGAGGACATTCCTCGCCGTGATAGGAGCCCTGCTGGAAAGCAGCGGGCCCGAGAGAACCGGGATCTTTGTCAGGGTAGGTTCATCAAATGCTGGTTTGTACTCTGATGGCGAGAGATCCAGGGAGGTTGCAGAAGTTTGACAATGCCTGTAACAAGACAATTTAACAATGAGATGTGTTGGTTTTTTTGGTGGTGGTCAGCTGGGGTTTTCGGGATTGGGGATTTTGGTGGGGTTTTTTTCCATTAAGAAGGCTGATCAAGTACATAAAATCATACACTTTTGGTTTATGATGGTGATATTAATATTTGCTGAAAGTTGCTAAGGGAAAGCATTATATTCCATGCACTATACTATCAGATAATGAAATTATTCCATGTGAAATTTCATATATCTTCAATTTTAAAAAAACTCCTTGTATATAAACAGGGATGAATTCATAGGTTTTGCATGTAGGAGTGCAAGCCCCGAAGATATTTCATACAAAAATATTCAATTAAAATTCAGTGTGACAAAGTAGTTCTAGCAGCTGTTGTTGTTTCAGTCACCCTTTTCACTTATTTTAGTTTTGCAATGGAGAAGTGTTTGTTAAAATGTTCTTTCTGATACAAGACTGTTGAGAGGTGTCTGAGAGCAAGGAGCAGTTCACAGACAAGAGAGTGATCCAGACAGGTGAAAGACTCGTGGGTTTGCACGTTCCCTTGTATTGTCACAACTCCTCTGCTTTCACTGCTCCTCTCTCAGGCTGGAGCTGTCCCTTCCCTGGGTCTGGGGCTGACTTTGCCCCGGGCACACGTCTGTCAGTGGCTAAACCCCAATCAGAGACTCAAGCACTGGGATGGGGCACTGAGGCAGCTTTATCATTCATTTGAGCAATTCATTGTCAGTTGTTGTCTCTTCATTCTCTGTTTTCATTAGGATACACCAGAATCTCAAGCCATTAATTATAACTTCTAAATATTCTTGTTTAGGACTTTTTTATTCCCCAGCTGATTGGAAAAGACCTGTTTGAGATCTGGGAAGTTGTAAATCCTATGGGCTTACTGCTGGAAGAACTGACCAAGAGGAATATCTCTGCTCCAGAACCAAGAATTACCAGGCAGTTGGGAGTCAGCACGGTTCTGCCAGTCTACTTTGTTGGGTTGTACTGGTTAGTGCAATATTAATTTAAAGTTAAATGGGTTTAATTGGAGGAGAGGGGAGGAGGGAAGATGGTCTTTTACTTTCCTACTTGTGCTTTTCGGTCAGGTTGTTCCAGAAAAGAAACCTGATAGTAACTTCCATATAAAATGAGCCTTTTAAGCATTGGCCACAGCTCGCTGTGGTGATACATAAACAGTCTCTGTTTAAGGGCTTCAGACACTAAACAGGGTGCACCAGAGAGCCTGGGTGTGCTCTGGCTGACCTGACACAGGAACTTTGGGAACAGCATAACGGCGTGGCTTTGGAGGGACCACAGCTGTATCCAGGGGTTAGGCAAGCATAAAGAGACATCAAGGGAGGTGGGATGGAAGAGACACTCATTTAAGTTCCAGAGAAGCCTTTTAGTTTTCAAATCAGCAGCACTGTAAACTGGGCCATAGGAGTGTGTGTGTCCAGGCAAGACTTAGGAAGTGCCAGTTGTCCCTGGTGCACTTGTGTCAGGTGTGGTCAGTGCTTGTCCTGGTCTCTTGCCCGGGAGTGACATCGCTCCTGAGGGGCAGAACAGAACCCACAAGGCTTCCTAAAGGAGCCGCAGGTAAACACATGGGAAGGCTGCCTTAACTTGTTCTGCTTTACCCAGCTTTGGTTTCTGTACCTTCTAAGATTTTTTTATAAAAAAGAAAGGAACTTTGATTATTTCTCATTTGGAATCTGTGGTGTCCCTTCCCTGCTCCTATTTTGTGCCCATAGGTGTTTGTTAAACAGAGCTGAGCACGTAATTCATAACAGAGAGCGCTTCTCTGTCAGTCCTTATGAAGCAGTTTGAAATGCTTCCTTGCCGGGGGGGAGAAAAGACAAAAGCATTTCAGTTCCTGTTTAAGCTAACCAGAGTAATGAGTTTGCATATTTTTGTCAGGGCTAACAAATGGAATGCTGTAAAGAGTCAGTGCTGTGTTAGGAACCTAAATGAACAGTGTTACTCTCCGAGGAAATGGACACACTTCTGATCTGAGTTTCCATTACTGAATATACAATCACTTAGCTTTGCATGGAAGACCAACAGAAAGGTTTCCATTGTGTGTAGAAAAAGGTATAGAAATCGGTATTCACAGACGTTGGAGAAAATCCAGTCTGCTTTATTCACGGTGCACAGCAGTGCTCAGGGTGTCATGATGGAAATGGTTGTAATTCTGGTTTTTTTCCCCAAGTGATAAGAAGATCTTAGCTGAAGGCCCTGGTGAAACACTGCTGGCTGCAGAGGAGGAGGCTGCGCGCGTGGCACTGCGGAAGCTCTATGGGTACACAGAGAACAGGAGACCCTGGGATTACTCGAAACCCAAACAAGGATTGGCAGCTGAAAAGGCAGTCAGCAGTAACTAGATGCTAAAAGACATTTCTGGTTTATCTTAAAAATTAATGGCTTCCATGCTGAATATAGGTGTATTTGGAAAAGAAAATACAGTTTGTTTTTCTGGTCTTCAGTGCTTGAAACTTCCAAATCAAATACGGTGTTAAATAAAGTCTTTTCCTTTTGCACAATGTTTAATGTTTGCTCATTTTTCTAAATTTAACAGAAGTGCCCTTAGTCTGAATTTTTGCCTTCAGGCTGAGAAGGTTTTTTGTACATCACAGGAGACTGTTTTTAGTGATGTTTAATAATGTGTGACAAAATCTCACTGTACAGAAATAGGTTTCATGAATGCTTCCTTGGAGATTGTTTGGAGAGGACTTTTAATAAGCCAAGTTGAATTAACATATGCAACATCAGCCTTTGGATTGCATCTGGATTTTTGTGTCCTTAACCTCGTGAAAACCTCCAGTGTGGTGATGATCCTGACACTGATGGGGATCCAAACTTCTGAGGTCTCACTGCTTTCACACAAATTTATTTGCCATGCACATTGGTTTCTGTTGTTGGAGCACGCTCTGGAAGATTTTTAAAATTTGTAAAATTGCAAAATGAGAAATAAGTGAAAATAAGAATCATGAAAGCCTGAACCTGAAGAAATTGGAGAACATGATTTAATGATAGGCTGTAAGATAAGCTTTTTCTTTTTTCCTTCTTTTTCTCTTTTTGGTACTTTTCCTGTTTAGTCCATGTACTTTCATTTAAGCACTCACATGACTGAAGTATTGGATTCAGTGAAATCGGTGTTTGTTTTGTTTGCAGCATCTGTAGCTGTTTTAATGTGACTCCAAATGAATGGAAAGACACTTAGGAATAACTCAGGTACCTGCATGATATTCCTGTTACATGTCATAGAAACTCAGCATGTCTACCAGAGGGCAACAGATGTGTGAGAGCTGTGGCTCTTTTGGAATAATTTTCTTGAAAAATGAGAGAGTCTATTACAAACTGGACTGAGCCCTGCAAGGAAGAAACTGGATGTAGGATAGTTGTCCAGGAAGTGTTTCCTGCTTTATCCCATTGTGAGCACTGATTCTAAAAGAAGACACCAGGTAAATAAATGTGCCTTCACTAATAGGAGGGGGAGAATCAGGCAGGTGGCCATTCATCCAAGTTTGATACTGCTGTCCATTGCAACACATCCTTTGCCTTTGCCCTGCAGGATGGATTTAGGGAAGGACACTTGGCAGCTAAAGGTCCTGGCTGCAGCTGTGGCTGCTGGGCAGGTCTGTGCTGTGACAGTGAGTGCTGGCTCTGTCAACCCAATGGAAACAGATTTACTGGTGTTCTCAAGCAAAAGGAGTCTGTGTGTGACCCCTCAGTGTCTCCAGCACTCAGTGCTCTGCATCTCACCCAGTGTCAAACACTGATGTGGCTGGAGAGCAGCGGGACCTTCCTGCTGCCTCTGGCATGGGAGGTCACACGAGTGAGAGCTGGAATACAAAAAGGAGGGCAGAAAGATCAGCCCAGCATAAAATATGCATAAAATTGCTTGTGTTAAGTGAAAAATTCCAGCTAGGCAATCTATTACCACTTACATAAGCAAAGCCAATAAGGTCACTATATTCCAGGGGAATAATAGCAAAATGTGAAAAGATGGTAAAATTACTCATGCTATTTTTAGTTGCCAGATGAGGTTATTGCTCTTTACCTATTTTAAAAGGACAATAGTGAAGGTGGGTTTTTTTACAGCCAAAGTTACCTACTATTTTTATATACATATTTATGGTTTTTGAGATAGAGAAGTAAATTTCATTCAGTTTACCTTTAAAAATAATTAAGATTTGCTTACTGTAGTTTTATAGTTTGGAATGTGGGCATAAGTCCTAGGAGAAGTGGATTACTGAGTACTGTGCTGGTAAAAGCTGAGTGATGCAAGATAAATCAATTTACTGTGTGGCACATGTATGGAATGTATTGAGATCAAATGAAAAGACAGTTTGGGGACATGGAAAGAAAGGACTGGGTTTTTATAGAGGTGTGACTGAAAAAGGAGTTTTTGTAAGAAAATGTGTCCTGTTTTCAAGTTTCTAAAGGTCAGGAAAGCATTTCATATGGTATGTGTGCTTTAATTTCAGACAGTCAACAAATATTTCAGGATTTACAGCTGTACTAGTGGGATCATTTACATACTTCAGATTACTAACCTTCTTCCTTGTTTTTTGAATCAGTAGCCGTAAATCATATTTAAGTGGTGTTAAAATTTGTAAAAGATCTACAGAAATCAGTATCTACAAAGTGTGGTGAAAATGGAAGCTCAGAAACATTGTCCATGAAATTCCATGGCAGTTTTGTCTGAAGAGTGCTTTTTGAACTGCTTGCATTGGTGCTGAGTACAAGTGCATTTGTGTCTCTCAGTGGTTGTTCCTTTCACAGTCACAGTTTATTTATCTTTCAGAGAGACAGTAGATTGAGCAGAGTGTCAATAATGACTGACAGAAAGGAATCAGGACAGTTTATTCTTGCAACGCATTGAAGAACTCAGTGATTATTGTTACAAAAACTACATTTGAAAACTCACTAAACAGTAGGAAAGGCTAGTAACCTGAACTTCCTTTTTCTCCAGATGTTGGATAAATCCAGTGTGTGAATGGTCTTGGATTACTCTGTTTCTGTCATCTACATCCTTTGTCTTTTTTTTTTTTTTTTAAGTGTTGTAGAAGTAATTTTATTTTGAGAAAGATAAGAGAAGTTCTATTCCATTGGTCCCAACTAAGTAATTGGTGAAAAACTTCTTAATATGGTTTCATGCACTGTTGTTAAGTTGCTTCTGTTCTCAGTTTGTGCCTTTGCTCCTGTGTCTCAGCAGTTCAGTGATATGACTGAGCACCCAGTTCTACCTCCTTGCTTTCAACTGCAGCTTCTGGTTACAATAACCAGATATTTTGCTGCAATTTTCTCTTAACAAAAAAAAAGTTCAGGAATTATTCTTAATTGTTGCTGTGACTTAAAGGCAGGAGATGAAAACACAATCATTTCACAGTTACCTCTGTGTTAATTCAGAGTTTGAAATTGCTGGTGAAAAGTCAAAGCTTTTACTGTTTTATGACATTTACTTTTTATTTCTTATAATAATCTCTTGGGTTTTATGATAAATCAAAAATTTAAATAAGATGCTCTGGTGTTACACTCCTATACAAAGCCATGAAGAATCCAAAACATCAAAAGATGTGTTGTCGTGTTTTGCGGGGTAGAGGGAGGAGATGATGCAGTACAGACATTAGAAGAGCCCTACTTTTTCCTTGTCCTTAACTTTACAGAGTGCTGTGCTAACTTTAAAGAGGCTCTGAACTATTTGGGTTGTCTTACATCAGAGCTTTGAAGTTTAGTATTGAGAGATGCATTTAGTGTTGAGAAGCAAACACTTCTAACAAGGACAGATCGGTTTTATCTTTCCAAATCAATTCCCCAGATGTAATGGCACTAGTTCTGCAGGTTTCCCGTTTCAGCTTGCCTAAGAAATTAAAGATGCAGTGCTCACCAGCTGGTCAGTAAATAGCCCCTGTCGTAGTGTAAGGCTGCAGAGTAGGAACAGCTGCTCTGTGTGACAGAATCAGAGCATTACTGAAGGCCCTTGGTGATTCCTAAATCACAGGCACACTGCAATGCAGCTCTTCATGGTGCACATAAAAACTGGGCTGCTCTTCTTTGGGAAAAGGGTAGCTCTAGGGAGAAGGTAAACATCATCATTCTTTTCTATTTTTGTGTGATAAGTGTAATGTTTCTGCCAGTCTGTGGCAGCTGTGCTGGGGACTGTGCTCTTGAACTTACAGGTTTATATTAAAACATGTTAATTTTGGACACATTAAATCTTTTGCTCCTGTTGCTCCAGCCAGGGACAATTACAGAACCTCACTTTTCTGATATGGAAATTAAAATTTATGCTTTACCTCTGGAACTGATCACTGCCAGCTGTGCTCACTTGTTCTTTATCAGAAGAAATCTTGATTTTATTGAAGTTGAGGAATTTTGCATTTAATTCTAATGAGATTAAAATTTCACTGAGTTTTGAACGTGCTTGAGAGCTCCCCTTTAAGGGGCATCTCAATAGCTCTGCAGTCCTGTGTTTTCCCTTAATTAGTCTGGGATGCTTACATAAATCAGAGCAACATTTGTTTCTCTAACTTGAGTAACATTTTTAGATTAATTGTTGCCTGACCTTTTCAGTTTAGTCCTGAAGGCACCCTTTTGGTTTAAAGCACCTAATTTTGTTACTGTATATAGGAAACCAGAATGAATTGCATCAGTAGGTAGGCGGGTCTATTAAAAATGTTATTTTCAATAGTAATTTAAATAACCTGGCCAATGGTTATGTAGCATTTCTGAATACTAAAAATATGCAACTTGCAGAAAAAGTTCTAAAAAATGTTTTGATATCTGCCTTCAAAGAAACTTAACAGTGTTTAATGCAAGTTGTTGAGCTGTAGTGGTGAGCTGTAGTCCTTTGCTCCTGGCAGGAGATTCCATAGTTTCATGATTCCCACGTATTTAGCCAAGTACTGAATCAAATCTTCAGTTTGTCAATGCCAGTGTATTTGTGGCTTTTTGTAGGCTGTACCATGCACTTGGGTGGGGAGGAAAAGTGCCCCTGGCAATTTTTCGACCTTAGAGAAGGGAGAAAATAAATATTTTTGACTGGTACAGGAGATCAGTTTCTGAAGTTATTAAGTTTGGAAGTTTTAAAATGTTCAGCTCTGTCTTATTTCACCATTTCTAGAGAACAATGCCACATAGCAGGTAGTAAATGAGGATAGGCCCACTGCTGCCTTGAGACAGCAGTTTTCTGGGGACGTGTCCAGATTTGGGATGAATATCTCTGAGGTAATGCACAGGATATTGCCAGGTCAAACAATTAAGCCAAGTGGAATAAAAAATCAGTGTACTTTCCTCAAGGCTGAAGTAAACACATGGGTGGAGCACCACTGCCCTGCATTAGACCTAAACCTATGAGAGAAAATTCAGAGTAATTGGAGTTCAAAGATAGCATTCTGAAACCTGTTTTTGTGGAGTATCTCCTTCACAGAGCCAGTTCTGCAAAATTAAGAAAGTACTGTTGAAACTAAGGAAGTGTCACAAGAGTTAGTAATGTAAGAGGAGGATTAACCAGGGAAAGCATTCCCACCACCAGGGGGCAAGAATTTGTTTAAAAGTTCTGGCTTGGTTATAAAAAGAATCCAGTTACTTTAGTGGTTATTTCAGTAGCACTGGGAGGCACAGCTTTATCCTCTAAGTTACTGGCAAAAATATTGGTGTTTAGGATGACAACAGAACAAAACAATTTGTGAAAATAATTCCAACATCAGAGAATGTTTAAGAAGGAAAGGAGTCCAGAGAGAAAATGGCTTCATTAGTTGAGCTAGTTGCATGTTAATGGAAATTATTCTCTTTCATTTCAAGTGATGGGGACTGGAAATGTTTATAAAATACTTTTTTATAGCCCACCAGGAAAAATACAGTTGCCTAATCTAAAAGCGTGTCTTAAGGTTTCCTATTCCATTCCGCAGACCTTCTGATCGAGTAACGACTGGGGCAGTGAACTTGGGACAGCTACTTTTATAATTTGATTAGGCTTTCATTACTAGGGAGCTGATGGGTTTAGATTTGAATGATTCCCCTGTCATTTTCTGTTTATAATATCAGAGTGCAGTTCAGTTTTCTTTCATGTTGCTTTTGCAGTAGAAATATATGTTAAATATTTAATTTCTGTCTCAAATATCATGTGATGCTATTTCAGCATGTTTTCAGTCAGGCAACTGAAACAACCTGTGGCCACCAGGCAACGAGACAACAATTGGAGAAGAAATAAAAAGGATGACATTCATATTGACACTTAGCAGATCCCCCCATGGCAATTCATTATTGCTTCTACTGCTGCTCTGATTACTTTAGAATGAATTTAGATGCCCACACCCCCACAGTTTCACTGCAAGACCCACAGCATTGCACTTTTTTTTCCCAGCTGCTGAGAATCTGCCCTGACAGTGTCCTGTGACTGCAGGCACGATGTCCAAGTGAGGTTTGTGAGGATTTCCTTGATTCAGGCTGTGTGCTGTATGACCAGCAGGCAGACTGCTGAAGTTCATGGAAAACTAGACAAGTAGCAAACTGTTGATTATTCCCAGGTTTCAGAATTAGGTCATTTATTTAATGGTTTATTTCTTTGAAAGTTTCTTGTTGAATTTATTAGTTCCTACTTGGTTATTTCAACTGCCCACTGCAAGCTCGGCTATAAGATCAAGTGTTTGGGAGATGATCATGGACCAAGTTGAATTTGGTTGATCTCATATCTAAAATCAGGCTATTTAAAAATAAGTTTGAACATTTTTTTTCTTGATTGGAGTACTATAGTCATCATTTCCTAGTAACCAAAACCATCAGGGATCAGATGATAACAACAAAAATAATAAAGTTTGATAAAATTTGGAATAAGCTTCAAAATTTTCCTTTAGAGAAAAACTCGCCCTGTTGCAGAAAGGATTTGTTGCTAGTGACAGTACACACCACTGAGTTATCCAGCTCTTACTAGATAATTTTTGAAACCTGCAAGGAATAATTTTATGCTTCAAGATAATTTCCAGTTTTGAAGCATAACAATACATCATTGAACATGAAGATGTCATTCCAAAGAGCTGTGACAAATGGTTATTTGGATTTCATTATACAAGGGGATGACACTGGCTGTCGAGAGGACCGAGGGCAATTGTGGGTGTTGCCTGGCAATGCTGAGAGGCTGCAGCAAAGAAACGAAACACATGGTGCTTCAGAGCAAAGCTGACACTGCAGAGAGTACTCTGAACATTCACTGACTGTTTATAATGAGAAAATACAGAAAGAGCTAAGCCTTTTGGCAGGTGGGTTTGAACAGTGATCTCTGTCCAGGAGTGTGAAATGAGTTTATCCTGGCAAATACTTAGGTCGGTATCAATGGAAACTTTTCAGTAATTACTATGAAACCTTTCTGTGTTAATTGTTCCTTTGCTTAAGTTGGTTTAGTTTTGAATGCCTAGACTTCTAATCAGCAAAGTTGTAGTGTGCAGCAATGCACAAAGCTCCTCCATCTCCTCTATCTCCTGCCTGCACGTGTCCCCATGGCAGCTGGGCAGATATCTGTGGGCACAGAGGGATGTGCAGGGAGGAGACAAGAACCTGAAGGTTTCAGAGCAGCATTTATAAGCTGGCTATGAATACATCAAAAAACAATTATTGGAAAGCTGGACCTTAATTTAAAAAGCACTGGGGTCTGAAACAACCACATACAAAGAGGACCAGGATATAAAACCTCTGTGTATTCATAAAATGGATCTTGATAATTTAGGAAGGTTAGGGTCAACTGAGAAGAGAGATCTAAAAAGTTAATACTAATAGGGATACAAACTCTTAATAATTACAAGAGACTTGATTAAGAATCCTACTTTGTAAGAAATACTACGCTTTCCTAACAGCTTCTGCAATACTTTTGTTTCCATATTTGTGATGATTTCTTAACTGTCAGGTTCCTTCTCCCTACCAATTTTCCTCATCCATGGTAGCCTACAGGACCTTGTTGGTGGGGGTTTTTTCTATTTGTATAAAATCTCTAGCACATCAGGAGTGTATTTCTCAAATTCCCATGTTTATGTCAGTAAGACACTGCTATTTCTGCTGCTGTTATCCCCAATTTTTCATTCACTGTGCTGTTTCAGAGTATTTATTAATTCTCTTGCTTGTCCACAAACCAAACCACGGTTTTGTTCTATTCTGGCTGCAATAATGTTCTGAACACCTACTCTTTTCCCATTTCCAAAAGACAGTACATGGAATATTACTATGCACAACATGCCTTAATTATTGATTTGTTTCTGGTGGTTGTTTTGTTGTTGGATTTTTGTTGTGTTGTTTTTGGGTTTTTTTTTTAAATTTATTTAAACATGTAACTAGTAAATATTAAATATTCCTGTCATGTAATGAAAAACACTTCTTTTTCATGTCAAGTCATTTTGGTGAAGTCACATGAAGATAAGCATTTATCTTTTTTAACTCCTGGTTAAAAAGGAGTTTTTCTAATTGACAAATGCTTTCAAAATCAACCTTCTCAGTTGAAATTCCCACACATTGTTTCCAAGAGACGTCTGTCATTGCCACTTCACCAGAGAATGCATTCTTGAAAGAAATCTTAATTTTTTTACAGCTGTTTGTAACTGCAAGTATGGCTTGCAGTGTTAAAAACAGTTCAAGGCAAGACACTGCAGGTGCTCTTGCTGTACAGAAGGTAGAAGAGGCCTGAATGCCAGGAGATTCATTTTTCTTGTTAAACTAGTTGTTCTAAACAATTCAAAGGTTTGTTTTTGTACTTCTGAAGAAAATGACATGGAGAGAATGTGCTAAACCATTCCTAGGTTTAGCATTATTTTTCCCATGTATGGATTAAGATTAGGCTTCTCCTGCAGAAAACCTCCCCCAAGAGGGTATTTGCAGCTACCAGGGATTATCCATATCCACTCACTGCAACTGCAGGAGCCTGTGCTACATTCTCTGGGGGATCTTTTTGTCTGTTGTGCATCTTGTTAGTGCTTTTACTTTTATCTGTTAATGCTACCAATCCTAAAGCCCTTCTCGCTGCAGTTTGAACAAGACAAATTCTCAAAGATTAGTGGAAAAAATCTTGGTGACAACATCTCAGATTTTGAAATTACAGTAGTCAGAAACAACATTACACTAAAGGTCACAGAATCGGATTTCTTTTTGTAGTTGTCCACCAAAATATTTTCTTTCAGAAACTGAGTGAGTGAAAAACTTAATTTTCCCATATTCACATGACAAAGATTATCTTCTGTATTCTTCTGTTTGAATGTCTGACATCTAAAAGCTCTATTTCCTAAATTTCCCTCTTTTGTTATGTCTATCTCCATTGCTTTCCTCGAAGATACTTCTCTTTTTCATCCCATTTCGAGTCCAAATGGATGTTTCCATGATGTTTAGCCATTCTGACATTTGTTATATCCATTGATTTGTACAGTGGCGTGTACAAAACTTTGTTTATCAGGCAAGATTCAAACATTACTACATTGGAGTCACTGATTTACAATCTCAGTGTTTCAGATCATGCAGTGCATGACAGGTATTTCGTGACTTGTCTTGGCAACTGTGACTCAGTGCACCTTTTTCCTTTCTTTTTTGTCCTTTTTCATTCTTTATATAATCAGGTTGCCTTAGAGAATTAGAAAGTTATGGACCTGTTTTCTAGATTCCAGTTGTAGACACTCCTTCAGGATTACCACAAGCACTGAAAGATGTCTGCTCAGAACAGTTAATTCTACTCTAGTGTTCCCCAAATCAGCTCTCAAGTGATGTTTATTAAAATAAATAAAATTCTAGGGATGTATGAAGGAGAATATGTGAGTTTTGTAAAGTGTGGGCAAATAAAAGAACACTGGCTGAATATGCTATTTCTCCTATCTATTTTAATATTCTTTCCCTCACTGAAGATATTTGTGAAATTACCTGTAATTCTTTTTGCCCAATCTAAGGCAGTTCTAAGACAGCACTAACCAATAGCAGTTTCCACAAGTTAGACTGACTAATCAATAATTTAGATTCATTAGTGGAAAGGAACAAAGGCTCCTCTTCACTCCCATGAGAGTTTTACAGAAAACAGGCAGGAAATGCTCATCATCAAGTGGAAAAGACACTGAAGAATTGAACTTCAAAATACACTTTAAATACAAATCTCATTTGTACATCAAGAAGTAACTTAAGTTTTTAAACCTAAATGTGAAAATTAAGTTGTTCCTGCTCAGAGAGCTGGGGGAGCATTTCCTGGTTCAGTACTTTATGTAGCCAAATACTACAGAAGCTATTGGGGTTTAGATGTCTGTTTAGATTCTGTCTCTCTTCTAATTGAGAACCAAAAGTTTAGAGTTGAACTATCTTTTCACCATCGAGTTAATGTCTTTCACATGTTTGTCTCCTAAAGTTGGGGTTTTTTGCATCCTTCTCAGTTTGTTCGTATCAGTCCTCAACTTCTTTCTTCTACCCATAGACTCTGGGCTGCCTTGTGTATTGCTAACATTCCTGTGGGATGCTCCAGCAAAAGTAAAACATTATATGACTTATCATTATGTTTCTATTGCTGTTATAGGATCAAATATGAATGTACTCACTCTGTGGTTTAAAGGGTTCCACTCTCCTCTGGCATGTGCCTCTGAAAGGATGCATGAAACAATCATTTTACCAAAACTTCTGTGACAGTTTATAAAGCATCATTCAACTACAGCGTCTTATAGGTTAATGATAAACCAATACAAAACAAAAATCAGTCATAGAAACATTGGCACATACTCTAAAAATAAATGTACTGTAAAGATGAACTTAAAAATTAAATGCATTCACCTTCCATACAAGATATTCCTATGACAGATATTTTGCCTTCACTGCAACTGTATATAGGCGTGTTCTTTCCACTACCTAGTCTGTGATTACAAACTGGAATATGATCCTGTGCACTTAAGGCATGATGGAAATTCAAGAACTGTGTCAAATAATGGGGCAAGGTTGAAATATTGATAACCTTTCAACATCACTGGCCAATCTAAAAAGCAGGAAGAGAATCATATGTTGACTGAAAATCATTTCCTACCCCGTATTACTCCAAATGAATTAGGTGTATGTCACACAAATAAAACATGACATTAAAAAAATACAGACCACTAACTTGTTCATTACAAAAATCTCAAGACAATGCAACTGTGCCTTTCTCTTTATTGTGAGGCCAGTTTCTTATTCACAGCTGTTATGGGTAAGAGCAGGGCTTTCCATCATTTACCATTTTTTACTATGTTAATGTCATAGCAGTGGGTAGGAAATGTCCAAGGGAAATGGCATTGCAAGTAAAGATAATGTTGTAATTCAATCATATTTGTCTGACCATTTTCTCTCCTTAAATTGTCCAGATTTAAATAACTGTCAACAGGCAGTATGATTTATATAATCATTACTATGACTTTCTCCTGTTCTGATCTCTTACCAAAATGTATCTGTTCATTAATAAAAAGCTACTGCTTGAATAAGGCCAGGCACAGACACACTAATTTATGCTCAGAGGACTGAATAGAGCATATCAGTGAATGTTCTGGCTGTGTTCTTTCCTAGGATTTTCAGAAAACCCTTCGTATACAAATATTGAGGTAGCAGTTTACCACCGAGCCGATATACCTAATCCCAGGATTAATTCTGTATGCCCATCAGTGGTGAAGCAAGATGGATTTAATAGCCCATTAGCCTTTCAGCATGATAATTTTCACGTCACTTATCCTGCTGGGTTAATTGCTTTAAAGTGGATATTATTGACCTCAATCCTAGTGGCAAACAGAGAATGTCTTATTCATCTCCCAAATGTACATTCTTAGACTCTTGTTTCTTTTGGTCCTGACAATAAATCCCCTAGATTATGTGTTTGTATATTATAATTTATACCCTATTGGCCCATATTTAAGAGCTTACCAAAGCAACATCTTTCAGATATTATTAACCATGACTGGAATATTAAATTCTGTTTCTTATGTAAAGAGAAATGTTGCAAGCATAAAAAAATAATTGTTTTACCTCTTGTTAAGAAATTAATTTTAATGCTAAAAGCTGTAGCTGGGGCAGCAGGGATTAAGCACTTTTGGAATAAACAGCTGGCCAGTATATTTTCAACTGCAGAAGTCTGGTCATTAGAAGGAGAGAATGAAGAACAAATTTGGACAGAAAAGCTGAAGGAAAGGAAATTCGGGTTCTAGGGTAGAGAAACAGAAAAATGTATGAAAAAGAAAATCAAGGAGTAAAACTGAAGAGTAGAGTTTTTGTTCATGTGTATTATTTGTGGATCTTTTCCTTTAGTGACTTAGAGAAAACACAGGCCAGCTGCTTTGAGGGAATTAATGCTAGCTGTGAGCAGCAGAAAAATAGGAAAAACAAGAGTGGAAGAGGAGCACAAGTTATGTTATTGCTTGGGGGAGGTGAAAAAGGGCTGGAAGTTACCGTAGCTGGTTTTTAGATCTGTATGTGTCCTTGGATTCCTTAAGCACTGATTCCTGTGGGAAACAGGAGGGTAAGATTTAGACACTTGATTGTAGGAACCCAAGGTTTGGAGCAGGTGTGCCCACAGACTCCAGGAGAATCCAAATCCCACAGATCTCATTTGTAACACGGTGTATCCTCACACCCCCCTGACGTCTCATTCTGTAGTTTCCTGGGGTAAATTTGCTTTTTAAGATACAGAATGAGGAGGCTTGGTATTTACAAAAAGGGGTTTCTAAACCACATAGGTAATTTATCCACTAGTGTAAGCCTATCTTGGTTCGATAGGCTTATCGAAACACCAGAATAATGGCAGAACTGTTTCTTCACAAAACAAATTGGAGCCAAATAAGATTCCTACTGAACTTCCTGATTGACTTAAACAGTGCTAGGATTTTCCCTGGGAGCTCAGTTCTACATTTTACTGACAATGACAATGTCAATGACAGTGATGTCGTTTTTATTAGCAGCTGATCCTGTGTGACATTCACGTGAGCACAGTCGTGACACGAGCAGTCGAAGCTGCATGTTCTCGCTTCAGTTACAAACCACCTTTGACTCTGGTTGAAACAAAACCTGACTGCATGTAGCAACTCTCTGCTGCAGCAGGTGTGTGGCCAATCATTGCTCTCCAAAGGATTTTCCAGGAAAAAAAAAACAACTTGTTTTTTAACCTTCAATTACTTTTTTCTAAATTTAGGTCATCTGCTTTAGGTCGTTTAGGTCATTGGCAAAGGTACAATGTTAGCATGTTTCATAAAAGGCAAAATAAATGAAACCTTCTGAAAACCAAGAATATCAGCAGTTCATAGAGAGGTGAAAAATTAGAGTAAGCAGTGAGGATTTGGTCCTTATAAGACTGGAAATATTTCCTGTTACTTTTAAGAATGTTATTTAAGACTTGGTGATTATTTAGTGATGTTTATGTTTCACTATGAACAGCTCCTGCCACCCATACTAGGAAAAAAATGAGAGCATTGCCTTCTGTGTTTGAAACTTAGAACTGGTTGATCAGCTCTTGTAAATTAGCACATCCAGGGGAATCAGAAGAGGAAGCACAGATTACTGATGCTGAACACCTAGTCCTAGATTTTTAAACTAAAACTATGAGGAAAATACAGTGGATCAGATCTTGCTCCTGAGTGTACTGATGTCAGGGGCACAAAACTTGACCCTAAATACATTGCATTGGGAATCATTAAACCTTAAAAGATTTTAATCATACATAGTGTTGCTGGGGCGTTTTGTAAATGAAATCACTGAAATATAAAGTGCATTGACTTTTTTTTTTTACATTGATTTTGCACACTGTTGAGAAGTATTCCTTTAGGCACCTTAGCGTGGAACAAACACGTATTTTATGGATCAGAGGCTGATTGGGGTTTCCTCTCGGGTACCATGTGGACGTGACTGCTGGCTCTGCTCTCATCCCGATGGGGGAGCGGCCAGCCAGGCACCAAATTCCCAAAGGGAAACTGTGCATTTCTCACCTCCGTCCCAAGAAAGCCAGACCCCCGTGAGGGTGTTCTCACCATAAATCCCGCTGCCTGCTGCAATCGGCACTGACGATCCTCACGGAACCTGGGCCACTCCGCTGCCACCAGCCCGTGCCCTGGGTCATCCCCACTGCCAGGACCCCCGGGCACCCTCTCTGGCAGCGGGAGCAAAGGCCCCGACGGGACCGGGAGCGCCTCCGCTCTCGCCACGCTCTGTGACTCAATGTCCAGACTTTTGGGACACAGAGGGACACCGGCAGCGCTGGGGCGGGGGCGAGGCGGGTGGTGGCTCTTTCACGGAGCATCTCCCGCTCTCCCCAGCCGGCCTGAGATCATCGCCCACGTGGGGCTGAGGGGCGGCGGGGACCGCCTGGCACTCACCCCGCGGTGTGAGGGGAACAGCCCGCCCCGAGCACCCCGCTCAGCGGGGGGGCGATCCCCTCCTCCCCGAGAAAAGGCTAACTGCACTTTTTATTGATATTTTTCCATCGGGATTCTCCACAGAACTGACCCCCCGGCCCTCTCCCCGCTCCCCGCCGGGTCACGCGGGGTGACTCGGCCCCGGCGGAGGCGCCGCCCCGGGCCGGGGTCGCGGCGTGAGGGGAGGGAGGGGATGTAGCGCGTCCTCCCAGGCGGTAGGGGGCGCTGCAGCCGGCGGGCGCGCAGAGCTCCGCCGCCGCCGCCATCTCCTCGCTGAGCTCATAAAGGTGTCGCGCAGGTTCCGCCCCGGCTCGTCATTCCGCCGCCCCGGGCCCGGTACCGCCGCCGCCGCCTC
>VZTD01004251.1:947662-1034672 GCA_013397725.1 Rhagologus leucostigma | reverse complement strand
AGCGGAAGCAGGAGGAGAAGCACCTGAAGCTGCTGCGGGAGATGAGCAGCCTCCCGCCCAACCGCAAGTGCTTCGACTGTGACCAGCGGGGCCCCACCTACACCGACATGACCGTGGGCAGCTTCGTGTGCACCTCCTGCTCCGGCATCCTGTGAGTGAGTGCGGGCGGGGACCGCCGGTTCCATTCCCCCGGCACGGGTGACCTCCGCCCCCGGCCGCCGGGGAACGCGTCCGCAGGGCGGCGGCGGCCGGGCGGTGCAGCCCTGCCGCGGGTCTCGCTGCGCCGCCGCTCCCCCTGCGCTCGCCCTTCCTGCTGCCGGCTTGGCCACGTCGGAGAGCAGCGGGCGGGGGGCTCTCCCGGGGAAGGGAAGGAGGCCGTCGGGAGGCTTTACTGGGCGCGTTCGCTGGAAATCCCCGTCGGAGCCCCCGGTGCGGAGGTGGCGGCCGCTTGCTGGGTGTGCGGGGCTGGGGCGCACGGCAGCCCCGCGGCCCGGAGCCGATCCTGGGGAGGTTTCTCCGGCACGTAGGGGGAGCGCGCACGGGAAGCGGGAGCACCACCACCCCGTGGACGTGTCGGAGGGGTGGTTAATTAAACAACTGTGCGAGAATACTTGTGGAAAGGGGCACGTGGCTGAGCAGTTCACTGTCATGACAGCCTTGAAGATGGGGGGATACTAACCCTGTCGTGAATACGTTTACAGATACTACTTAAAGTTAAACCACCAATATAGCTTTATATGTATCAAGTTATGCTTGGTGGTCGTTTGTAAGACAACTCTTTAAGCTCTCAGTCGATAAACTGTAGCCCCAGTGGTTTGAGAGACTTGATCTAGTAGAAGGTGTTTGGGTTTTTTTCCTCTTACACCGATTATTTCCTACAAACGATATATATAAACCTTGGAAAGGAATTGGCTCTGATAACGTGATTGCATTTTTCCTGTTCCTCATTCCTGTATGGGCCTCCCCACTACTCCTCCCTTTTCCACCCATCCTCCCCAGAGATAGTGTGTATGAAACTAAGAGTTGAGGTCAGTCAGTTATGAATTTCAGTCACATATCCATACTTTGGGGGAAAGAACCTGCTGTCTTCAGTGCTACTGTCTCCTTAGCTATATCTGTTTGCTTTTATATGATTGTGTAGCATTGTTCTAATGGAATGGAGCAGTATCAAAGAGTAAGCGAAGAAGTAATAAATAGTATGTCAAAGGATACAGATTGGTGTTTGTAAGGGTTTGAGTTCATAAAAGGCATTCAGGAGCCTGAACTAGTTTCTGTCCCTTCACTACCACAAACAGGCCTTCCAAGTAAGGTCTGGTGTTTTAGAACAAAGTTGGTAATTATACTGAAATGCAAAACAAAGCAAATATGTTAGTTCTTTGCTGAATTTACATGGCACAAACTGCCTTTTATACTAATAGACAGCTAATTAGACTTGGGGTTCTTTTCCTTCTACTTTGTGCAAACTTCTGAACAGACTTGACATAAATACAGAAAATACATTTAGGTTGTGAAATTGAAAAGAAACTCTAGGTTTTCACACATACGTGCTGCTCAATCAGCCAGCTCTGGCTATTGTTTGTTCTCTTAGCAAACTGTTATTTGTGCTGGCATGTGAAACTATTTTAAGCTACTGCACTGAGCTTATTTAATGATTGCACATGTTCTTACTGGGTTAAACTGACAGTGTGATAAAGCTGCACCGTCAGAGTGTTTGTCTTTATTTTTCAGGCTTCTTATCCTTAATAGACAAATATATATTGTGAATGCTGCTGAGATGCTCAGCGTGGGTTCACAAGGGTCTGTTGCTTTTATCTGTTGGCTGGGAGGTATGGGCTACTAAAGCGCATAGTCCAATTTACAGCAACCAAAGGGATGTACAGGCAGTGAAACAGCTCATAAGTAGGGGACGGCTGCCACTTGATGTTAAGCTGACCATCATTTGGGTATTACCATGCTTAAAGGAGGAAGACTGTTAGCAAAAACGTGGTGAATGTATTGATAGTCCAATAAAATGCAAATAGCTCTTTCTTTCTAAATATGCAGTGTTTTTGTCTTGCTGTAAAAAAGCAACCACAAACAACATGTTTGGTTCTTACAGCTAGTAACACCTACACTTACAGCTGGAGTAAAAGACTGTTAAGAGGACTTAAAGCTTCCCTCTAAAATAAATTTAGACTCATTCTTTCATGTTAACTTGGAAAAGCTTCCATAAATTTTGTGTGCAGGATCATATGCATTGGTTAACAACTTAGGACCTAGCCAGTGGGATAGTTTTGTTAGTGATGAGACTTGGTGTAGGTCATGTCTATTTCATAACTAGAAACTTATTTTTAACACTTCTGGCGGAACAGTCCTTCATACAACTTGTTTATTTCCAAATGCTTTTCACTGTAGAATTCCACAGTGTAGGGAAATGACTGGGGAACAAACCACATAATGGCAAATAAGTATAAAAGTACTGCTGCTTCTGTAGTTCTTAATGGTTGTTTGCATTCTGCCTCATAATACTTGCTTTACTGTAAGGCTTTAATAATCTTAGTACTTTATCTTGTTTATGTGCTATGTGAACGGCTCGCATTGCTTCTTGTTTTAATTAATTTTTTCTAATCTGGTACAGGAAGTATTCTTGGAGTCAAGTAGACTAGTTTTTTCAAGTATGAAGTGGCCAATGCAAGATTAAAATATTAGTAGATTAAAAAGTCTCTTTCAGAAAGGTTTCTCAATTAATTAAAAGTGATTGCTAACATCAGTATCATCTTAAATAAGCATGTAATTCTAGATACAGTTAACTCTAAACTTTTTAAAACTGTAGTATAACTTTTTTTACAAGTTTTCTGAAGTGTTTATCCATTGTCCTGGCAAGGACTGTCTGTTCGCCTCCAAAACCTTAATTCTGGATCCATCCTGAACTTCCTGTAAGTATTTCATGTGTATCAAAAGAGTGATGCTATGCATTACTAGATTTAGCTTTAAAAAGCTACTATTCCCTCTACTGTTCCCAAAATAGTATGTCTAGCTTGTTCATATGCTGCTAAAAACGATGGCAGAACTAGTGGCTTTGCTAAAAAGATCTGTTTCTGACTTAAATGTTGAAGGTGAGTCTTGTCAAGTCAAAAGTATGAATGACAGGAGGTTTTTTTCCGTAATACCTGGGGTTTAAGTGACCTTATCATATCAGGTTTACCAGAAGTTTTGCTGTGCAAAATGGTGCATGCAAGAGAAAGTTCATGCACAGTGGTGTGAGTTTGCTTCCTTTTAAAATACTTCCGCTTGTCCTCCGTATTTAAATTCTTCATGTGGGGAAAAAAAAGTGTGCTAGCATCACACAAGCTACTGCAACTTTTTGGTGTTGTACAGGAATGTAGGCTATCTGGAAGAATACGCACAATCGTTTCTGCCCTGAGAGCGGAAGGAGATGCTCTGGACGAGCAGTGTGCTCAGGTCAAGGACAACAGTCACACACCACGGGAAGATTTCTCTTTATTACAGCAAGCCCGCATCTCGGGAAATGTTGGCACGGAGATTCTTTTGGTTTTACAGAAGTCCTTTGATTCAAAGGATTATGTTGGTAGCTATGACTATTGTTTTCCTGGATGCTCCCGTGTGGCTGCTGACAGTGACATCCTTCCCTTTGTCTTATCAAATGCCTCTTTGCCTTCTATCTCAGCTGTCTCTGCATCTGTGCTTTCAAGCACTTCTGTAGCACTCTCAGTCAGCCCGCTCCCAACTTTGATAAAAAGAACATGTTTTTCAGTTCACCAATGGAAAATATCCCTGTTTGATTAAGAGTCCACTTGCATGTGTTTTTTAATAGATAATTTTTTTATTTAATCTTGACTCTTTTTTAGATCTGCTAATGTGATAATTAAGGCACTCCTATTCTTTCTCTCACTGCCCACTTAATTCCCTCCCTCCCAACTTACTAAGGAAGTCTCTTGTCCAGCAACAAGGAATGTTTAGAACATACAGGTACTTTGAGAAATGCTAAAGCTGTTTTATGCTATTTTTTACAATTATTGGCCTTCTTCTGGCTGCTCGTAATGCTCCTAGTTGAAATTTTAAATTTAAAATTTTCATGGGTAAGGGACTTCTGTATCAGCCAGATGGAAGTATTTGATGGCAGATAGATTAGTAACAAACTATAACATCTCTGTGCAGTGGTGGTGAATTACTGTCCTTTCCCTAGAAGAAATTTAGCAGAAACTAAAATAGTCTAAATAAACAGTGCTAGAGTGAAGGTGATTGTGTTAGTATGACTTTTCCGTCCTTTTTTTCCTTTGGAGCATGTTTGGAAAATGACTCTGTGTGTTCTGTGTCTCTGTGTGTGTATATATAAATTTGTAAGGGTATTTTCTATATTACTATATTTCTTATTTTCAGTTTCAGGACAGGAGAGCAAAGGAAATGTCTCTATACCACAGTGAACACTGTGCAGTTCAGAAAGAATGTTTGGGTATTTTTAAAGAAAAAACTTAAATTAACCTTGACTCTGTTTCAAAATGTGTGTATGAGTCTTCTGCTATTAAAAATAAATGAGCTTGTGAGATGGCGGAGGGTCTCCAGGGAGGTCTACAAGTATCAGGAATGGCCAGTGCTGCTTATATTCTCTTTTGCTAATTACAGTACCACAGAAATAATAACGAATGCTGTGACATTGGATTTTCTGGCACTTGTTTTCTGGACACCTGGGGATGTGAGGTGCTCTATGATGGCTTGGTATTTGACTTGCCTCATTAACTTCCTGCTTTTTAGGGGATCAGATTTTGCTGGCTTAGACTCGATATGGTGTTAAAATCTGATCCAGGGGACGTTAGCAGTGTTGAGCAGCCATCTGCCCACCATTCCTCCCACGAAAGGGACCCTGTTCCTCCAGAGCTCAATCTTTAAATTTTTTTCGCCTCCCAGCCCTGGCCTTTGCAGACAACTTTGCCAACTCCTATTTGAAATTAATGCAGGAATGGCTGCTCTGCCAACAATCACAAGTGCAACTATAATTTGCCGCGAGATTGTCTTAGTAACAAATATTCACTGCTTGTTGACTGTGTTTTGAATGTTTCATGTTTCAGTTGCCACACTGCAGAATCCTGTGTCAGTGGCCTTAAAGCTTCCTTTGTTTGTGAGAGCACCAGTTTAACAATGCCCTCTGGAGAACAGAGGTCTCATGTTCTCTGAAGCTGCCCCTACGCTATGCTGTGAGTCAGTGAGGGTCAGTGGAGGAGAGTCTCTGGGCTGGAAGCTCTGGTCACAGTGCTCTTCCACAGAAATAACCATTGCTGAGCATGAAGAAGTTGGCAGTGATGAGTGGGATCTCTGTGTGGGATGTTCTAGCTCTGGTGTGCTGGATAAGTGCAGATGGCAGAATTGTCTTACTCTGTCATCTTTCCCCAGGGCCTCCTGGGAGAGAGCTGCAGTCTGGTGTAAGTGCTGAGGTAGCGTTTGGTTGCTGCCTTCCCCGGGAGCTCTGTTGTAGGGAAGGGAGTAACTGGTACCACTGCACAGGGGCAGGTTGCAAATATTTGTTCAGGGTCAATTTAAATTTAGGCATGGATAATTTCCACTAAGGGACTGTAATCCGTTCTGTTCCTTGTTAAGTAGGGAGTACTGTAAAGCATTAGAACTGTGTGAAACACTTGTCAAATACAAGGAAAGAAACATTTTTCGTATGAAAAAGGAGATTTGTTAATTCCTCATAAGGGATAATTGTACTTGGCTGTCTACCAATAAGCTTCCCCCAGATGTAGATGAGCTGTTTGTGAATCATTTGGGTCATTAAATAATCTCTGTAGGTAAGGAAGAGTTGGTCCTTGAATTCTGTTTCAGAAATCCCACGACTGCTCTGTTTTAGGGAAATTCCAGGCAATTCATGGATGTTAGTTAGAAATCATAAAAAAATAGAGTGCTTGCTGTTCTAATGGTAGAATCAAAGTAATTTATCTAAGGAAGTTAATGCATATGTTGGGGCTGTGTTTGTGTGCAGCTTCTTGTCTTGAATTCCTTGTTCCTGGCTGACTTCTTAGGCTGCTTTAGCATAAGAGGAAGTTTTACGTAGGTTCCCTCCACCCCTTGCTGTATTCAATGGACATAAATACTTGTATGTATGGTATTGCAGCCTGATAGTTTACTTTACATTAAAGCTTTTAAAGTTTTGTTCGGAACTTCCAATCCGCCTGGACCACTGATGTGGTGTGGTGCTCTCTTTCATCATGCCAGAAATCTGACACCTCTGTGTGGTGATCTGACCTTTAGGGGGGATGTCTTCCTTCTTTTAGCAGGATGGTGTAATAGAAACGTGAATTCATCTTATCCCATGTGGATATAATGTGTATATCAGGGAACTTTATAGTCTGAACTCGTCACTGGAGAGAGAGGCATGGAGGAAGTCTCTGGTGAGATTTAACAAAATCTTATCTAGGCCTCAACTATATTTAGTATTGCTGCTTAATAGAACTGAAGATACTGAAG
This sequence comes from Rhagologus leucostigma, assembly GCA_013397725.1. Classification (NCBI taxonomy): domain Eukaryota; kingdom Metazoa; phylum Chordata; class Aves; order Passeriformes; genus Rhagologus; species Rhagologus leucostigma. Next base: position 1,028,210 of record VZTD01004251.1, on the reverse strand, counting down.
ATATTAGTGTTTGCTGATGTAAATGCTCTGAAGAGCCCTGGTAGATCAGTGTAGAGTAGTTACATGTTAAATAACTTGTGCAGTGCCTTTAAATTGCAAACACAGGTACAACAGAGCACTTAAACTATACTTACTGCAAAAAGGAATTTCCAGCAGGAGCTGGAAAGTTGAGATATACTGCCTGTGCTGGGAAACATGTGAATGTGTTAGTGAATAGCTCTGGCTTTTAAATAGCCATTAAATAGTTTACAACTATCTAACTGTGCTGCTATTGTGATTACTAGGAGGAGAGTAAATTGAACAGACTAAGGCAGACAGAACTGCTTTTATACTTACTGTAAAAGCAAGGGACAGTAATTGTCATATAACATTTGATGGAGCATATTTATGTGAAATGCCAGGTGGATGCCAACTTTGTTTCTGTGCTGTCACTCAATTTGTGATGCAACAGTGTCATTTAGGGAATTGTAATTTAGTGAATTGCTTACACGCACAGACCTAGAAGGTGATTTTTTAAAACCCAAAAATAAACAAAACCTAAACAACCAAACCTAATCCTAGCACCAACTCTGAAACAATGAATTTCAACTGCATAGAACTCTTACAGTTTTCTTTTAAATTACATAATCTTAAAATGAGTACTTTTAAAGACTCTTAGATAATGCTATAGTATTTTAATAAGTGTAATTTATTTGTGATGTAGATGATACAGCTAGATGAAAGATGTTAAATTGGTAATTTTAATTTACCAAGAAATTTAAACATTTTGAGAGAAGATAGTTTAATCAGCTATCTTAAAACCTCTCTCACCAACTTCAGTGAAACCTCTACCTTCTTGTCAAGATGCTGAACTGTGGAGTCTAATGTCAGCTGCTCTGATTTCAAAAATTTGTTGAAGCAAATAATATTCTGTAAAACTGATTTTCATATGCCTGTGGGTTTGTATATGACTTCTGCTTTTAAGGTACTCAAAATCACTGCATTTCTTAGCGAAATACAATTAAGTGTTTATCCAAGTATTTCAAGCAGTGATTATCTCAAATTTATTTTCTCATGAAACTTAGGCTGAAATGTTACTGCTGAGTGTTCTAACCAGTATTCAACTTTTGATTAAAAATGTAGAGCTCTTTTAACACAGGATCAGAATTTTCTTACAGGTACACCTGAATTTAGGTGTGAAGGTGAATTTGCAAGCTAAATGCACAACAATATTTTTCCCATTAGACTTACTTGAAAAACTTGAAGTGCTAAAATTTTTCTGTAAAAGTTGAATATAATAATATTTGGAATATCAGATTTTTGTCATAGGCTGTTCTGATGGGTAACAATTTAATTTGTAGTTAATGTTCTTGGGATAGTCACAGAGCTTTAAAAAAACCACTGGTTGTCCTAAATTAGAGGTCAGTGATATTTTTTTTTTCATTCTTAAAAGCAGTCTGAACCAAATTTAGAATTAAAAGCATAGGAACAAATACAAGCAATACAGCTATCAGTTGATTTTCTTAGGGGTTTTTTAGGCCCGTATTACATCCCTGGAAAGCTTTTTGTGTGCTTTGATATCTCATGGTTAATGTATATTAATTGTTTTTTAAGATGGTGTTTCAGAAATCCAGGCCTGATTAACGTGAGTGTTAAACTGGCCCCGTGGTATTGCCTGAGCGTCTCACTGCTGGGCACGTGTAGGATGTAATGTTCTGGTCGCCACTGAGCAAAGCGCAGCTTGGTTTTGATTGTAGGCGATTTGTTGGTAGGCAAAAGCAGTAGTTAGCGTGTATTTAAAGAAAGAGCTTGAAAAGACAGCAAGCTTTTTCTTACCCTGGTGCTGTTGCTCAGCAGGTTTTCTCTCTGTGCTTGCAGGTTGTGACTGAACTGGGTTTGACAGTGTCGGGCTGTGGCGGCACGAGTGCCTGGTGTTTGTGCTGGCCCTGCTGCAGCAGCCTGGCGTGGATGTGAGAGTGGTGCCAATCTGGGCTTGAGGCAGAGCTGCTCACATTTGGAGCTGTGGCGTTAGCAATGGTATCTCTCATATGAGAGCACACTAAAACCAGTGTCTTTTTGCTTTTGTTGTGTTTACTTCTGTAGTGTTCAGGAAGAGGAAGAAGCCCCTGTGAGTGCAGGGGGAAAAAGTAAAAGAGAAAAAGATGCTGTGAGGAAACAGGAAATGTAGGTTAAAGCAGGAGAAAAAGACTGAGCTGGGGAGTTTAGCTTGAAGAAATCTAGTTATTGGGTAGAAGTTGTAGTAAGAGATCAAAGTGAGCAAGGAGTTGGAGGGAAAGGAAAATGCAACCAAGGGACACAAGAGTGAGAGATGAAAGAGGCAAGGGTGAAGCAGATTAGGATTTTTAAAAAAGTCTAATTTTATTTTCTTAAATTTGCATGGAAAGTGCTGGGGTGAGTTTGCATGAGCAGTTGTGAACGTTGGTCTCCCCCGAAGTTCTGTTATTCAACCTTGTATATTGAGTATTACTTTGAGAAGAGCTTACACAGCCTTAAGTTGTATGGCAGTACCAAGAATGAGTATGTTTTACAGAGATGGCTCCTATTTTAAAACTGACTGACTTGGAGCTGTAGTGTTACACTTAACTGTCTGATGACAAATTTCCCAAATGCTGAATACTTCTTGCTTCTTTCAGGCGGGGCTTGAATCCACCCCACAGAGTGAAGTCGATTTCAATGACTACGTTCACACAGCAGGAAATAGAATTTCTGCAGAAACACGGAAATGAAGTAAGTATTATTTGGAGAATAAAGTGGGTTTGGCACTTTAATATTTAAGTTTAAAACATTACTTAAGAAAAACTTAGTTTTTTTTTTTAGCAAAAGCTCGGCAGAAGTCTTTGGAAGCCAACATCATTTGAAATGAGGCTTCTGAAGAGCTTGTTTCATTGGGTAGCTGATCATCATAATGTTACTGCCCAACCTAGAAAGTCCAGATTCACATGATCAGTATTTCTGAATTGGGCTTTCTTTTGATTTTGCATAAAGCAATATGCAGCCATCTTTTTTTTTTCCCCGTAAGCTCAGAACTTGAAACTGACTGCAGCAGTGTTTCCTGAAAGAGTGTACTGTGACAAAAATAAATACAAAAATACAGCTTGTAACTGTATTTCTTCACAGTAGGTGTCAGAAAATCTTCTAGTAGTTTTAATAGCCTCTTTACTTAATATAAGTATATCCATGTTGAATGTTCTTGGAGAGGAAGGAAAGGGAGAAATTGTTATCTGGTGCATGGCTTGTGGCAGCTTTGAAGAGGACAAGTTCTCACATACTGACTTTTGTTATTTATAATAGAAGAAAAAATCTGAGGTAAATGTTGAATTGGCTCTGTGGGAACACACGGAGCACTTAAGCCCTGGATGTGGCTATTGCTGTCTTCCACTTGAGAGTGAAGTTTGTGTATTATCATACTGTAGCCTTGAGAATTTTAGAGGCAGATTTTGCCTCTGTTGGAACTAGATAAAGTTCTGCTTCACATTGATTGCATCTGTGTCCTGTTTAGTAGAACTATTGATTGTAGGCTAGAGAGTGTTTTATTAGTGTGCTCTTGTGAAGCTTTGTGGGGATAAATCCCATCATTCACTAAAATGCTGATATTCATCTTCCTTAAAGTTGGCCCATTCATAACTGTCAGGTTGAAGAATGAAAATAGAAGTAGCAATTTCTTTTTCTGTCCTGGTAAACATGTGTTATTTGTTGAAATGACTGTTAGTGGATGATTCCTCTAGACAGAGCTGGAATGAGGCCTGAACTCTCCCAGACTTTATAAAATATTCTTGATGGCTTGGGTTGGTTGGGTTTTTTAAAACTGTAGAGCACTGCATATGTGTGTGAATGTATGTGGAGCATATTGCTGACTTTTTGCATAGGGAAATTTAATAAAGAATCTTCTGTGGATTCGCACAGAGTGTGTTGCAGTCTCTTTCCATAAGATTAGATTGTAAACTTCATCTTAGCTTTAAGCTTCACAAAGTAAAGGAAAACGTGCATTTGTAGCTCCCTCCCTGCGTTTGTTTTAATTCCATTTTTTTTACTAAATTTGCAATGTCTAGATAGTGCTATGAGTTTGTTTTCACTGATCTGGAACCTTAAGTGATCCTTTCTCGCCTGATTAGTGTGGTTGTCCTTCGCATTATAGCCATGACTAGTCTGCCAGTCATAATGATTTCGTTGATACATAACGTTATTGACATAAAAAAAGTTCAAAGAGCTCTGCAGTGCTATTCTGTTTCAAAAGCGAGGGTCTTTGCACTTGTAGTACTCTAATTAGAGAATTGCTGTGATTTAAATGAAGAATAAACGAAGAGGTCCTCCTGAGTTTAGTTTTAGGTTGTTGATCATTGCTTTAATTCTTAAGTAGAACTGAATAGACGCTTGTAAGTGCAGATGGTAGATTTAAGAAGTGCTCAAATATTGAACAGAAATGATTATTGTTTTAAACACTGTTAGGAGTTTAAAACCTAGTTGAACATGTTTTCACTTTGTTGTACTTTATATTGCAGTAGTTAAATAGGCATTTTGCTTTCTCTTGTTGGTATTGGACTTTGGAATACTTATCTGCAGATAAGATAATATATTGGACAGATGAAATTCATCTGACCTTACAAAAACCCGTTTTTTTGCTTAGCTTGCTGTTCAGCATAGGAGGCTCTTGTGTGTATAGGAAGAAATAAAATTTCCTAGAATAAGACTTTTCAAACATGGAATTGTCCAATGTCGTAGTATCAACAATTAAAACAATTCTACAGTGATACGTATAAAAGGAAGCTCAACTTTTTTTGCAATCTATCGTGTTTCACTTCCAGTTTTCTGTAACTTCTAAAATACTTTCGTTCCCACTGTTTTGTTCTAGTCTTTCTCCAACATGGCCAAGGCCTCTGTCATAAACTTTCTTGCTTCCAGATGAGTAGATCATGGTTGTAAAATAGGGATCTTGCTCTGAATACAAAGTAAAATAGCAAGAAAACTTCCATGAAGTAAAGTAGTTAGAGTGCTGAGTTGTTCTTAGAGGAAGTAGTTTTCACTCTCCTTCAAAGGGTGTTTATAAGGTCAGTGTATTGTATGAGGTTGAAGCTCTCTAAACCCAGAAAACAAACAAAAAAAAACCCAAAGAAAAAACCCAAAACACTTCCTAATATTTAAAACACTGACTTCTCCCCAGTTGTTGTAAATGACCCTCTTTGTGGCATGCAGGGGTAAAACACTGAGTTATTGAAAGGCTTCTGCAAAGCAGCTGCTCTGGGGAGAGCTTGTTCAGAGCAGCTCTTCTTTAGGTGAGACACCATCTTCTTCCCTGTATGTACACATTCTAAGAAATGTCTTTCTGCCACAGGCAGCTTGAACTTTTAAGTGAGTTTTTACTGCTTCAAACAGTTTTAAATCTTTTTGCTGTATTAGAAGACACCTATATTTTGGTGTTGCTTACTCATCTGTAGTTACAAACAGATGTCCAAACTCCAGTTTTGGTAACGTTGGGATTAGGTCACTGCAGCGAGAATGGAGGCATCTTCCAGCTGACATTCCTCAAGTGCCTTCTGAAATCCTTTTGAAGGATAAAGGTAATTCTGATTCACTGCGTAGGGTTTTTCGTCTCCTTGCTCTCTACATGAAGAGCAGTGTGAGGTATTTTCAAGTTTTCATGTTAGGAGTAATGAGAAGAGATTGATATGGAGGTGTTTGTTTGAATACTCATCCTCAAATGATGCTAGTGCTGATTCGGCCTCTGATTCGGTTGTGTAGTGGTAGTAGGAAGTGAACTTGCTGTTTGCAGAAAGTGGAGGTGGTACTAATCTCCTGTTGCCATTATAGCTGTGAATATTTATTCAGAAACTTTTCCCCTAAACTGAAGAATATTATTATGAGGCAAACCTGTTACAGAGTTAATTTTTCTCCTACCCTTTTGAAAAATGACAGGTATTTTATAACCTTTCCAAGTAGCCCATTTTAAAATGCATGTGGTTGAAGAAAAAGATCTTGATGATCATGTATTTAGAAAATCTGTGTTATTCTGGGGGAAAGACCATGTTTACCTGAGCTAATGAGTAGAATACATGCAGGTATGCTCAGCTGTTTGGGGTTATTTTAATAGTGTTGAATTTTGGTTTGGTGCCAATCTTCCTGACTCTCAGCAGCACCTGTGCAAGTCCCTCTTTCCTGAACTCTTGCAGAACTGGCAGCAGTGTGAGTCGGGTTCAGAGCTGGTGTTAGGCCAGACCAGAATTCTTCCCTCGAATCTCCTTTGCTATGGAATGTGGCCTAGAAACCCTGGAGTGGAAGGAGCAGTCCTAAGCTGGAGCTGATGAGTCCTGACAGCACGAGCTGTGCAGTCAGGTGTCCTTGTAGTACATTGCTGGTTCTGCTAATACGATACAGAGATACATGAGCTGATTGTGTGTAGAACAATGTCTTTGTTAGCAGGATTTACTGGTTTGATTCTGCTTATGAAACAACTATAACTTCTGGACCCAAACTGCCTTTGAAATCAGTATGCTGGCAGTATAAAATTCTTTTAACCTACAGAGACTAATGAATAATATTGACATCAGAAGTGCAGAATTACTAAACAAAGCTATAACTTGCTTACATAAAGAAACTGCTTCCAAATCTTCCTTCCTGTAGGGTGTTATGTTTTGGAACATAGTTTTGTTGTGTGCTAATGTGCAGTTCTTTGCAGTGTCAGCGTTACATTTGGTGCATAACTGAGGATATTTTATTGGCAGGGAGGGGAAGAAGAAGAAATCTAATTTGGCATTTACCACCCTCCTGAAAGGTGATATCCCATTAGAGCTTTTTAGACTAGACTGACATGTGTAATCTTCCTATGCAGTGGTATTTCTGGGTCTCAAGAAGCGTTGTAGGTCAAGTAATGTGCTTTTCCTAGTTGAAGTGCAGTTTCTATGACCAGAAGGATGTGTCCTGCTAGAGTTTTTCCTTGCCTTGTTGCCTTCACTGCATACAAGAGCAGGAGCCTTCATGAGAGAGAACTTAACTTTGCTGGCCTGACTGAATTTTTATTATTCCTAACTAGCACAACTATGCTAACAGGAGTTTATAAAGTGTGGTGGCTCAATGTGTTGTGTAAGCAGAAGGCTTTTGTCTCTCCTATATCCGCCTTCCCACACACACTGGAGATCTCTATCAGTGAAATAGTTATGACATGGCAAAGCATTGTTTGGTAGTTGAAATACATAGCAGTGGAAGAGAAATAACTGGAATCTCAGATTCTTGGTCTTTCTGCAAAATTTGGTGGATAATGCTGACTCTTTGCTTAATTAGCAGTTTTTTAGTGAGCCTGTTCTTCCCCACTTGCCCAGCTCTGTAAAAACACACAGGAAAAAAAAAAAACCTAAAACATGTCAACAAACCTAAAAGCAAAACAAAAGCTAAACTTTTGTGGAAAACAGGTACATGTATTTTTCCTTTAGTCTTTGAGCCCTGCTTGGAACTCCTGAAAGCATAAAATGTTACTGGAGGCTGGGTTTTAAACCAGAAACCTTTCTGATTAACTTTGTTTTGTGGTGTGCCAGATGTGCACTGAATGGGATGTGTTCTTTGTTGCCTTCTGTCAAAGCTGAAAACAAGGGTAATGACTCAAAATGTAGGACTACAAATCTAAATAGTGTATGGAAAACCTAATGTGTGGTAAATACAATTACTCTGAGGAAAACAGTTCTCCCTCTGATGGAATAGCTGTGGAGTACAGATTCAGGGAAACCAATGGTATGAAGAGAAATATAGGTAAAGACTTTATTGTAGCGTACAGTATGCACTTGGCCCAATTTCTCCTTTCAATGATATATTTAAGTTATGGCAACTCAGGGTTTCTGTCTTGCTACCTCCTGGGTTTTAATCTAGGTCAGGGTGAGTAGGTTGGTGCTGGTTGTGATTCTCTTTCCCTCTTTGCTTCGTGCTGTACTTACTGATCTAATTCTGAACGTCCCAGTATCTGGTTGCCAAGTGTCTAATGACATCCCTTGCAGGACTGGAGCTTGTTGGCAGAGGACAGGTACTATCCTTCCCAAAGCAGCTGTAGAGGGATTCTCATGAACTTTTAAATTTCATGAAGACAATTGCTGAATCTTGTTATCTACTTATTGTTACCTGGCATGATAAAACTTTGCTTTGTCTTGATTTTTGCAGCCCCTGGAGTGTAGTAGGGGCAAAACTTCAAAGCCTTGCTTCTGTCAACCCTTCAACAAAAGTAGACTTTCAAATGCTGCATACACTTAGTCATTCTGACTTCAGTGCTCTCCCTTTTTATTCCTCTGCTCCATCGGTGAACCAGTGGGACATGGACTAATTATACTTTTCAGGGACAGTGGACAATGATTATGGATTGTTGGATATGTTCCACTGTTTCTAGGGGCTTCCACATAACTTGAATGTTTACTCTTGGCTCCAGCTTGTCAGGCTCTTCTCTAAGCAGAGCATTTTGTTTGATAGAGCTGTGGTTATCAAAAGGAGGAGTATAGCAAAGCTTTTGGCGAGTAAACAGAGCTTTTGAGCAGAGGCTTATTCATGCTGCTGTTGTAGAAAGAACAATATTAATATTAAATGGCTGAACCAGAGTATTCCCAAGGAGATGGTGCAATGTAGAAGGATTTTAGAAAGCCATAGAATTTTTAGGCCCGATACCTTAATAGTAGTGTTGTGTAATTGTGTGGTGAGTTGGGATGATGCTTCATGTGTTATCTGTAAAAGCAAAGGAGTGAGTAATTCTATTAAATTGGGGCTGAAGATGTGTCATGAAACTTGAGCAGTAGCATTTTCTGAATGAGCTCTTCAAGTGTGATTTATATATGGAGCAGTTAAAGAGGTGGTTTGAAGTACATGCTCTTTGGGATATCAAATTTGAATTTCTTAAAGCATATGTTTTCAAAATAACCAAAAATTGAGAACAATTACTTCCTTGGATTTTTTTTTTAGTTAGTTTGTATTAAATAAGAAGAAAACTGTGTTTAGTAGAGTAACTGCTTGCTTAAGGCTTGGGTTTGTGCAGGTTTACATTTCCTTTAATGCCTTTATGCAGTTCCTTTCTGCTCCCCCTCCCTGCAAGTAATGCCCTGTGAGAGTCAGCACATGCTGTGAATAACTGTGGGAGTAACTGTGCTGTTCAGGTGTCCTGCCTGGGCAGCCGTCAGGCCAGACAGAACATAGCACTGAAGCTCATGATGAAGTGTTGCCAACTAAAGTTGCCAGTCTGATTTTTCTATACTTGTGTTATTTTTTTTGTTGTTGTAATTAATCTTTTGGTATCTGTCCCGTTCACATGGTGAATTAGGGGAGAGTAATCAGGGTACCAAAGGTGTAAATGCTGAGTAATCATTCCCCACCATAAACAGCAAGTTGCATGGCATAAATTTCCTTGATATTTATCACAAGAGTATAGCTTTGAATAGCTTTGAAATAAAAAACTGTGATGGCCTGATCAATAAAAATACGGCAAAAATAAAGATTTCTCACAGCAAACTTACTTCTCTGCACAAGATTCAGGACTGTTGGTGACTTACTTTAAAATGACTATGGAAAGATAACTACTTCAAAAAAACACAATTACACGATGTGAGTTCTGTCTCTGACAACAGTATTTTTAAATTTTATTTTTCAATTTTGATTTCATCCTGTGGTATTGCACAGCTCTCTGCCATTTGTGTTTTTTTAGATGGCTGAAAATTGTGTTTTGTGGCTCACTTGAAGCATAATCAATGCAGTGTTGTGGATCCCTGTCAAGTCAGATGATAGTAGCAGAAGTATAGCTAGACAGAGCACACAGGTCACCAGCAAACAAGGGAAGACAACGGGCCTTTTATTGGGCTCTGAATGCCTGCTTGGAACGTCTGCTGATGTTCAAAGCATTGTGTGCTGCTTCAGACAGAAATATGTGCCTTTTCATGGTTTCTTGTGTGGTTCTAAAGCTTTATAAAATATGGCTTTCTAAAGGACTTAAGTCAGAATTGTGTAGGTTGGAAAAAACCTTTAAGATCATCAAGCCCAACTGTAGTAGGAAGACAAAACAGCCTTTTCTTGGCATAAGCATGGTCTGAAATGCCCTTATGAGGATGTGATTTACCCTTCGTATTCCAGTCATGTTGTACACCCACTTAGAGTCTTATGGTTTGTTTCCATTATTCCCACTATCCAAATCCAAACTACTCTTATTTATTGTGGGTGTCTGGTTTTGGTTTAAGACTTGTCCATATTTAAGAACTTTTTAAGAAATTGTACTTTCTCTGATAACTCCTTAGGTAAAGAAACTTACGTGAAATTTATTATGCACCCTGGTGTGGTGAATGTTTTACACTGTGTTGGTACGTCTCCTGCAGTCAAACTCTGGTACAATGAGAACTTCTTGCTGAAGTGTGTGTGACTAAGTATGTTCTTTGGCTTGGTGGTTGTGTGTTGTCCATTAGTAAAACTGTTCTCTCTGCTACCAGCAACAGAAGAACGCAGAGTGCCTGGTGGTTTGTTTAAATTAATTACAGTAGTGACTTAAGGCATATTTCACTTGTTACTTCTTTTTGTGGTTAGGTATTTAGTAGGAATTAGTTGCTCCAGGAAACACTTTTGGAAGCCTGCTTTCTGAATGTTTGCAGAAATTGCAATGCAATGGCAAGGGCTGATGTCTTTAAGAAGCTTGCATCATTTTAAACTCACAGGTGTTTGTTCAGCACAGTCCTCCTCCGTTCCTGTTTGCATATTCACAGAACTGTGTCTACTATAGCTCTGTAGCTGGTAATGATCTGAAGTCACACAGCACCTTGTTTTGAGTCCTCACAGAAATCATTGTAGTGGTCACGATGGCTTGAGACTTTGACATGGAGCTGTGGTGGGGTTTTTTAGTTTGGATTGTTGTTGCGGTTTTTTGTTTGTTTGTTTTGGGGTTTTTTTGTTTTCTTTCCCCCTCACTCCGAATGTTTAGGCACTTCAGGGTGAAGATGAAGCAGAAAACTGGGAGGGAGAAACGTGAAAAACTGGGTTGTGGTTTGTTGCTATGAGTTGATCTCCTGCAGGTTTCAATGGTACCAGTGACGTGGTAATTGTGATGAGTTTCTGTGATCTGACTTGTTTTGGGTTGCAGGAGAAGGAGGAGTAATTGGATGGCCTGATATGGGTGGGGAAGGGGACCTCCTCTTTCATTTGCCAGCACATCTCAGGCTGGATGCAAACTGATTATCATGGTACAGCCCCAAGTGTTGTTACAGTGCTGGGTGCAGAATCAAGTAGGGGCTATTGTAACATTTGTCTTTCTGCTTGTCTGAAATTAAGCACAATTTTTCTTTTCTTCCATGTTTTTTGATGTTCTTTCCAATACTGAATTGGGGTTGGGAGGGGACTGTGTCGAGTTGAACACCACCAACTCCTGCTGCTAGAGATTCTGTAAATAGCCACAAGCAGGACTCTCTTCCTCCTAGCAATCATATGACTGCTGCTTGTGTAGTTATACTCACAAATCTAAGTATGGAAATACTACTGCTGGCCCACCTCAGAATATCCACTGGAAGTTTAAAGCTACACACATAAATATTCTGACTTTATGTGTTTTGTCAGCAAAAAATAGTGAAAGATCGGTACTATTAAAACTGATTCATGCTATTACCTTTTACTTTAGAACAGACTTGTGACTTTTTTGAGTAAGTTTATCTTCTAAGTTTGTATGAAGAAGTACTAAACAAGTATATTAAGTTTCATTATATCTATTACTATACTGCAAGTGACTTTAATTTTGAAAACTCAAATCGGTACATTAAACTTGACCCTTTTGTGGAGTAAAATTGCAGAGTGAATGCAGAATAGCTCAGTTTATTTGAGGTAGGAACTACTGATCTTAGCTCTAAATTAGCTATATAAATACTAATTTTAAAATATCTTTTGATGATTAGATCGCTTTCCTGTTGTTGTTTGTCTCTATCCAGTAGATGATAATAATGTTGGTAATAAGGACTGTTAGGCATTGAATATGCAATCAGGCTATTTAGAACGAACATCAAGTATGAAATACATAGTCATGATGTCTGCCTAATCTCTCTAATCCTGAGCAATCTTTGAAATTACCTATAAGATTTATCATGTTTGCCAACTAGCTCTCCCTGGCCAGGTGAAGAGGAAAACGTTTTTGGGGAAGATGCTGAAGTGGAAGTGTCACAGCTCCTACCTTGATTTGCCAACTTTCAGAGCAATCCGTTTTGCTGCTCTTGGTTGTTAGAGCCTGTGCTTCTCCTGAAGGACACTGGGGACAGTGTTGAAAACCTGACACTTGCAGGGATAGAGAGGGCATGTTTGTAGTAGGCATGTAAGAGGGATGGTCAGGGCTACTTCAGAAAGGGTGTGGGAAGAAAGAGTATGCATCATAAAAACAAAGCTTTTTTGACTCTGCTTCTCTGGAAGAAACCTATTCTAAAAGGTCACTCTGATTTTTGAGGGCAGCTAATGTTTGGTGTTATTGTTTGGGTGCATATTCAGGTTACTTGCAGAATAGTCTGAAGGGCTTAAAACATTTCAAGCTAAAACTCCTACATCCTGTTTAGTTTTGAGAATACCTTTCCTCTTGTTTTGCTCAGGAATTGAAGCTTGAACATACTGAGAATTTTGCAAATGGTTCAGCTTTTGCTCACTCTCAACTCCAATTAGAAAATTAAATCGGAGTAATAGTACTTTTACTCCTTCTCTCATACCATCACTCAGATGTATATGGTATTGTAGAAACTGCATCATGGTGACAAAGGCTGTTGGAAAAACAGTTCCTGTACTCAAATAGTCGTTAAAAGTATAAATACTAAACCTTGGATACTTTAAAATCTACCATCTGAGGCTTAGGACGTATGGAATCTGTTGAAACAGTTTAAGCCCTGAAGTACAGTAAGGGAATGTACAGAATTAGGTGAAGGACAAGAATCTTAAAAATTACAAGTAGAAATTGCGTGCTTTGCACTTCATGAGTACATTCTACAAATGTTTTGTAAAAGGAGTGTTGGATGGTGAAATTGGATGCTGGGATTTGCTTGCCCTGCTGTGACAAATGGTCTTTCAACTCCAGGTATTTAGACCAGTACATGGTGCACCAGTCAGTTGTTACAGCAGCTCAGTCTGGAATATAAATTATGTAGCCGCACATTTTAATGGTTTAATGTATTAACAATAGTAAACTTAAATAATTAAACTTAAACTTTGAATTAAGGTGTTTTCTCTGATTGGTCTGTATTGTGTTTTTTTATTAAGGTGTGCAAACAGATTTGGCTAGGCCTATTTGATGACAGATCATCAGCAATTCCAGACTTCAGGGATCCACAGAAAGTAAAGGAATTTCTACAGGAAAAATATGAAAAGAAAAGATGGTAAGATACCTTTACAATTATAAAGATTGCCTCTGTGATGAGAAATGAAGATGGAGTGTTTGCTGTCATTTGGAGTGTGCTTTCCTTCTTGTGTATTCTTCAGACTAGATTGCACAGTTCTGTAAAGTGAAATGATTTCTGAACTTTATTCAGAACTCCTGTAGGAAGCAGGGAAGACAAACTAAAGAAGTTTCTCAGTGTTCATATTGATGGAACAGAAATGGCTTAAGAGCATGTCAACAACAGTGTAAAGTAACAGTTTTGCAGACTATTATTTCCCATCCTGTTTATTAGGATGGAAAAGACATGTTTTGTATTGAATAAGTGCTAAAAATATTGATGACTTTAAATTCTAGTCCATTTTTAAAAAAATCTCTGGTATATTTAGAGAATGGGTATTTTGCAGACTACTGATAGACTCTATTGCAGGATCAGGGGTTCAGTAGCAAAGCTCAGATCTGCCAGTTCTCACGCTTCAGACTTAGGAGCGTTGAGTGGAACTTCTCGTGTGACACTTGTAAAAACCATTGCTCTTCTTGAATGCAGGTATGTTCCTCCAGAGCAAGCAAAGGTGGTGGCATCAGTCCATGCATCCATATCGGGGTCTTCTGCCAGTAGTACAAGCAGCACACCTGAGGTGAAGCCACTCAAATCTCTCTTGGGAGAAGCTGCACCCGCACTGCACTTAAACAAGGGCACACCTAGCCAAGTGAGTAATGACAGCTGAGGAGCACAGAACTGTTCTGCAGTCCCTGGTACTCTTTCAGTGGCACAAAAATTCTTGCAATAACAACTGCTGTGATCTGTAGGAACTAATATGATCACTGTATTTCATGTATTTTATTGAAGTGTATACACATATGCAGATCAGGTACTAAATGAAGTTTGTTTCTATTGACCAAATTGATTTTTTTAGTGGTTATTTTCAGTAAGCAGAGTTTTCCAATGTGATAGGATTAACTGATTGTCTTTTGCATAAATATCTCTAAAGTTTGGACCTAATGTGTTATATTTTCGTCTTTGTTTTTTCTTTTTGAAAACAAGAAAATGACTGATGCTGTTAACCATGAGATTAGTAGTGAATACATGGATGAAAGCATGCCATGTTTATTATTGCTTCCTATGCATTCTGAAACTGTCTTAAGTGGCTTTCAGGGGGTGTCTGTATGCTATAATGTAAAGTCAAACAACACTGTGTACTTAGATTTTTGGAGGGAAGACAGTTTTTTTGAAAACTGCCCTCAGGATACAGGCACCTCTTGAATGGACGTCTTGGAGCTCAAACAGCAGAAAATTGCAACTTCAAGCCTTGCAATGAAATTCTTCCATTTTTCTCTCCTTACACTGAATTCTAAAGATTTTTTCAGAATGTAGTGAATAACTGTTTTCCGTGTTGTAAAACTAAGTTTTATTGCTTGTATTTGTACAGTATTTGCAGTTTCAAATACAAAATCTGAAGTTGCTAATAATATATCACTACTTTATTCTTCTGTGTGCTATTAAACCATGTAAATCTGCTGCAGAGTTCCTTTAAAAGCCAGAGCAGTAGCATAGATAGTCTTCCTCATACTATAGGAAGAGGGTATGTGCTACATACAGCATCTTAAACTTCAGGAATAAATGTCTTGTTAAAGAAATAAGCTTTGTCTAGCCTTCTAATATTTTGTAAATGTCAGTTTGGTAAAATACCACCTTTTCGTACTAGCTGATTGAAATGTTGTTTGTAGTCTCCTGTTGTAGTTCGATCTCAAGGACAGCAGCAACAAGAAAAGAAACAATTTGACCTCCTCAGTGACCTTGGCTCAGATATCTTTGCTGCTGCTCCTCCTCAGTCAACTGCTACAGCAAATTTTGCTAATTTTGCACACTTCAACAGTCATACAGGTAGGTACTGGACCAGTGTATCCCTTTTAAATGTATAAAATGTGGTTTTAATTTTGATGACTTTTGACTAAATTTTATGAGTTGTATGTAATATCTGTGCCTTAAGAACATTGTATTGCTTGAGATTTCTTTCAGGTCTTTATAAAGACAGGTTGAAGACAAAGACTGACAATTCTGCTTTTGGAAGTGGGAGTTGCTATAGCTATTTCCTAGGATATGTATGATTACGCTGTTTCTGCCTACTACTCAACTTTAAATTCTTCAGGGGAGAGAGTGAGAGGATGAGTAACAAAATGTCGGGAGAAGCTGATATTAGACCTTCAATTTTCTTTCTGAAAATTATTAGGAAGAGCGTTCATGAAAAGCAAGCAGATACAGAGACTTTAAAGGAGTTCAGATGCATTGATAATAACTGCCAGTTTGTCAAAAGAAAAACCAAGGCTTGCCCAGTTTAAAGAGTGACCTTCTCTTTTGTGTGTGTGTCTATTTGAAAGTTGAGTACTGCCCACGTGGGTAGTATTCTCTAGTTTCAGGAAGAATAAACAAGCCTTGAGCATATGTACTGACTGAGAAAGGGGGGGATAGACTTTGAATTCTTAGAGGATGACTTCAGTAAAATATATTGAACCCTCAGGGTTTGTTTTTTTCCAGCCAAAGACCAAGAGTAATAGAACTCTGTCCTAAAGAAAAAGTCAATTCTGTGGTCACTGAAGTTTGTTGTTGCTAACTTGCATTGTAGTTGTGGGAAAGTACCTTTGCCTGCCTGGCCTGAATGGGCTTTTTATCTAGTTGTTCTGAGAGAAACTGTGATGCTGCTATGCCACCCAGAATAAGAGAGATTTCTTGCAAATCAGTCCTGAAACTGTTAACAGCCAAGATAAAGTGTCATGGATGGGGCTTTAGATTCACACCTGAGAAACTGGGCAAAATACCAAGGATTTCTCCGAATTAATTTTTGGAGGTGTGTTTAACTGGGAAAACTTGTGCTGACTGGCCAGTGCTGTATTGTGTTACTGAAAAGGCTGCAGATGGTTAGTTTTTCTAATAATTTCTATCCAAAGTTGTTGCTGAATAGTTCTTCATTTATATACACTTTATTATTCCTTGTGCTTTTTAGGGAGATGAAAATTCCATTAAAGCAGTATTTCAATACTGTGTTCGAAATCTAGGTAAAATCCCATTACCTCTCTGTTGGGTAATTTTTAAAAGGATAAAAAGCTATTGGAACATTCCAGAACAAGTACGATCTGAGGAAGGAGTCTGTTAATTTCTGGCCACAAACTAACCCTTGTGGTCATTCCCATGACTTCTTTCCGTAAGTTTTAGAGCCCAAAGCAGTTTCAGGGCTAGTAAATCAGTTTCTAAAAGACAAACCTGATCCTGAGCGTGTGATAGCTGAATGTGTATTTCAGACTTGTTACCTGAGGGTGTTTTCTGACTTGCTATAGTAAAATGCTTGTAAGGCTTGTCTTGTGTGCGGTATGTACAGGGTAGTGTTAGTGAAATGAATAACAAAATGTTACAGACTCTTCCTTTGGAACACAAGGAGGATTGATCAGTCTGCCAGCTTTGGCAAAAATGAGTTTGAAATGCTCATTAAGGAGCTGTATAAACATGTAATTTTTGTTAGCAATTACACACTGCAGCGGAGGATGGGAGAATTTGCACTTAGTCTGGCACTACTTTCTCAGAGTTTATGGTCTGGTGTTCTTGTTTTAGGGCTTGGTTTTAGCTCTGTGTACAGGGGATGGACTTTTTCTCCTTCATGTACACAATACTAACTAAAGAAATCACTGAAGAGACCAGCAAACTTAAGATCACTCGGTATAAGTTACTGAGTGCATAGCTGATAGGAAAATATTAACAAACTTGTGCTGTAATCTGTGAAGTGTAGGTGTAAATCTTGAAAATTATGTAGGAACTGCAATTTGTGATATCTTTCTGCTTTCCAAGTACTTTAATGTATTAAGCTGGTTCAGGATATTGTTGCTTATTGAAGGGGAAACATACTGACCTTATGTTTACTGTCTGTATTTAATTTACAAAGTTCTGTAATTTCTGCAAAATTGAGATTTTGGAGATGGTACATGACTGATTTGTCTGTAGTTTATAGATTGGTAATAGCAACAAGGATCAAAATCTTTGGCATGTAGATTTCTTATAAACTAATGAGAAAGAAGACCTGCACAAAAGATTTTGAAACGGTGTAGTGACACAGCACAACTCTATCACAGATAAAGTGGGAGAAGAGGCTTTATCTAGAAAAAGCAAAATAGTATGACATAGTTATTTTGAGGAGAGTTTTTTTTACTTTCAATATATGTCAGTTTTATTTTAGTTTTTTCTGTTTTGCAGTATTTCGTGCCTTTATTGCACACCAGGTAGTGCAAACCTCACAGAACAAACTGGGCAAAGACTGTAGGGGCAGCTGGCATTGCCATGACTGGTGTTGTCATCCCTGGCTTTAGCCAGCTGGCTTTTGTACTGCCTCATTGATCTGCAGTGTCAAGAGCAGCTGTAAATCCATGGCAATCTGCAACCCCCTGCAGTCCCTGAGCTTACTCGGGGTTGGTTTTAGGTTTTTGTGTGGAGAACTGAATTCTGTACTTGGTAATCTGCATGTTGTCCAGATGCAGCAGAGTGCAAATATTACCTGGTCTTTACCTTTGTGCCACATTTATGAAGGTTGAAACTTTACTGCATAAAATAAAGCAAGATTAATATCAGAATACTCTAGTGAAGAGTCTTTACAGCAATACTGTTTGAAATGGGCTCACTTGAAAGTCATAGTGTGTGTCAGCTGATGCAGTAAAATGGAGTGTTTTGTAATGTAATACATTCCAGTTTTTAATTTGGACCCAAAAGATATTTCATTTAAGATTCTTGACATAGTTTTCTGTTTGTGTGAGTGGTTAAAATGGATGATCTTGCCCTTACTCTAGGAGTGATGTTTATGTACTTAATCCTATTTGGTCAACTAAACATTAGTCTCTTGTCTATCCAACTGATGCATTAGGATGAAAGTATCACTTTCATTTTAAAGTGAATTCTTACTCTATTCCTGTTAAAAAGCTATTGGTTTAAAAACCAGCTTGGACTTTGGAATTTGGAGTTGGAGTCCCTAAAGTACTGTTTGAACCAATACAGAGGATATAATAGAAGTAATTTTTTGTCTGTTTGTGCCAACTTTTTCTCTTTGCACACTTCAAAGATAAAAATAACTTTCCCAGGATCTTGCTTTCACCTTGATATTTTTTTTCTCCTTGCTGACTCTCATGCTGTGGTGGGTTGACCTTGCCTGATTCCAGGTGCCCACGGTGCTGTGTGTTCACTCTCCCTTCAGCAGGGTTGGGGGAGAAGACACGGAAAAGCTGATAAGTCAAGAGAGAGTTACTGTCCTGGGCAAACCAGACTTAGTTTATTGACACTTAATAGTAAAAAATAAAACCAAACCCACCTTCATCCCTTCTTGTGAGGTGTAATTTCACTCCTGACTACTTTAGCTCCTCCTCGTGAGGGGGCTGGGGAATGGGGATCGCAGTTAGTTCACCAGATTTCGTCTCTGTCACTACTTCTTCCTCATGCTGTTCCCCTGCTCCATTGTGGGTTCCCCTCCCCTGCAGTGGGATATGATCCTTCTCAAACTTCTTGGAATGTGAGCCCTTTCCGTGGGTGTCACTTCTTTGAGAACTGCTCCAGCAGGGGTCCTTTCCGTGGGGTGCTGTCCTTCAGGCAGGGTCACAGCTTCTGTCAGAAAACCTGCTCCAGTGTGGGCTCCTCTTCATTAGCCAGAGCTCCTGCCAGCACCCTGCTCCAACAGGGGCTTTCCATGAGCTCTAGCCTCCTCATGCCCTCCCTACCTGCTCTGGCGTGGCTCCTCCACAGGCTGCAGCGTGAATGTGTTACACCATGGTTCTTCATGGGCTGCAGTGGGGCAGCCTTCCTCACCATTGTCTTCTCCATGGGCCTGGAGCATGACCTTTCCTCCCTCTTAGCTGACCTTGGTGTCTACAGTGTTTTCTCTTGAATTTTCCTCACTCCTGTCTCTGGCACAGCTGCTGCACACTGGTTTTTAACCTTTTTTAAACACAGTGCCTCAGAGGTGCCACCAGCACTGCTGGTGGGCTCAGCTTTGGGCAGTGGCGAGGCAGTCTTGGAGCTGTAGCAGCTGTGCAGAAATGGGGGCAGCTTCTATTCTCTCCTCACAGGGACCACCCTGGCTGCTCCCTGCTGCCAAAACCATGCCCCGTAAACCTAATAGTCATGCACACAGTTTATTAAACATGGTGTCGAGTCCAGCCAAACCTCACCCTCTCTCCCATTGTACCCTGGGAAGGAAAATGCATGCAATTCCATTTATATTAGCAGCATTGTAAAATACAGTAGTTTGTATTAAAATGTCCTTTTAGATTATAAATCTGTAGTACAGATGCTTTTGAATAGAAATTAAGTGAAATAATACAACTTTTAATTAGCAGTATCAGACTATTAAGTTACAGTACTTAAGCAATCAGCATGATTAGTTCTCTTTGTAGATACTTAATCTGCAAAATCTCTCCAGAATAAACAAATTCTAACCTAAAAATATACTGTATTGCCATCTGTTATTCCAGAAGGTGTTTTGTGAGCTCTCTTTAGATAGTAGCTCAAGTTATCTATATAAAAAGGTTTGGTTTGCATTTGATTAAAAACATTTTTTCCTTTCTTGGCTTATAATAGAGTTTAAGGGCTTCTGTGGAGCTTATCAGCTAGGCATGCAATTCCTGTTGAGTCTATAGATGCTTGAATGTCCAGCTGTTCAAAATTAGATTAGTGTTAACTTCTATTTTCTCCTATAGTGTGGCACGAAAGGAAGGTGAATACTGAAATTCTGTTTGAAATTTCCTTGGATTTTATTTTGTGGATACCCTCTATGAATGCTATCTTCTTGACATTGGTATTGATTTTCCATATTTCTGTACTCTGATTTAGTTTTTTGAAAGACTGAATTTTCCAGTTAAATGGATTTATAAACCTAGCCAAAACTATTCAAGTGGTGCCAACCAAAATTCGCCTGAGGAAGAAGCACTTTGTGTATGAGGAATTTGAATTGCCAGTATGTTACAAGAATACCTTCTAATTTTTATTCCCAAAGAAATGTTCAGTTAGCCCACAAGTTCTAGTTTTGGAAACTATGTGGTATTCTGTTCTTTATGGGTGTTTTTTCCTGAGCAGGCAGCACTGCAAACACATAGGGTTAAACTGAAGTGGACTCCATCAGGTCATGCAGCTGTGAGTAGCAGCTTGTGTGAGAAGGACAGAAGTGGCATTAACTGGTACAGCTCTGTGAAGGTGGTTTGTGAAAGCAAGTTCAAAGACAACTTTCAGTCATAAAATAACGAGTAATTTTCTTCATGTAGAAAGAAGCACATGGTAGGACATAACTCTTGGAAGCTGTCATGACCATGAATTCAGTTAATACATCTGTTTTTGTGTTTATTTCCCATATCCATTAACATGTTTTGTTCCTTTGCGATTTACAGCGCAGAACTCTGCCAATGCAGGTTTTGCAAACTTTGATGCATTTGGACAGTCTAGTGGCTCGAGTAATTTTGGAGGTTTCCCCACAGCAAGTCAGTCTCCTTTTCAGCCCCAAAATACAGGTAGAACTCCTAGCACTTTTGATTAATACTTAATTGAAATAATCCTTACCTTTATGTTGGAAGGTACTGAAGTTGAGTTTTTCTTGCATCTGCCTGCTTTAATGCGATCAAGCCATCTGAAGCTCTGGGGAAACTCAAAATGAATTCCTTGTGTTTGGTGTTGATTTTTTTTTCCCCTAATGCTATTCAGAAGTCTGATTTATGGCACTGTGTTTGTTAGCTCTACACCTGAAATAACTGTGAAAAGAATAGATTCTACTGCTTTTAATAAATATTAAATTGGCTCTCTTCTAAGAGAAGCACTTCAGTAGATCCAAAAGGATGTCACAGTACCAAAAAAAGTGTGCCTATGTATAGCATATGCACACACTTCAGTATGTTTGACTTCATGTGTAGAGCCTATTGCTAAGATTTATTTTGCTTTCCTTTAATTTGATCATGCTTTAGAACTTCTGCTTGAGTTTACACTTGCTGTTTGTCTAGATCTTTGGCTGACTGACTTTCTTTTCCTTTTTTTTTTTTCTTTTGAGTGTGGTGTTGTTTTAAACTTTTTTTTCAAATTTTCTTTCTCCCTTCTTATGTTAACTTTAACCCACACACAATTTCTGGCTGTCCAGCGTTCAGAACGCTTTCATCTAGCTGCAGTTTTGGTGAATTTACTTCAGCTTTTCCTCTCCAGGCTGTACACAGTAAGTTCCACGCAGTGGAAAACTCAGCTTGCTTCATTTTGTGCCATTGTAGTATAGCACTTCCATTCCTACTGTTGCATATGTTTCAACTTGTTGATTATGCTTTTAGAAAGTCATGTTTCTGTTTTAGAAAGTACTGTAGTATGAGTGGAGTCATCAACCAACTGTTTTAAAATGTGATACACTTAATGAAGCAACTCATTTAAATTTAAGTACGTGACCTGCCTAGATTAAATTGTCTGGACAATGAAGAGATGGAAGCTCATGGTGTCATGCTTGATCTGAAGTTCAGTTGTGTGGACCCATATCAGATTTCTAAAATTGATTTAAGTATCTCTGATGTCAGTGGAGACTTGTTATAAAAGAGCTGTGTTGTGTCTTCCTCCTCACCTCTTTCCTGATTGGATGCTGTCTAAAACTCTCTCTAAACCTGGGCATGAAATCATGCAACTTTCGGACTTGCAGGCACTGTTTTTTGCTTAGGATGATGGCTGACATCTGAAATGACTAAACATTGAACCACTAAGTAAATGCAAATAGCAGCTATTTAATAGCCGCATATGGTAGGGAAATGAAGCTTCTGTATTTTGAATATTAAAGATTAAGACAAATACATCTTTTTCTAGTAAGATTTTATTATTGAAATTACTTTTAACTGCTAAGAAATAGCATATAGTTTTCAAGATCAAATTATGACTGTGATTTAAAGTGTTGAAGTTTGGGGTGTTTATCCCTGATGTGCAGTCCAAAAAGTATATTATAATTTTTTTCTGAAGACCCACTGAACTTTGAAGGAAATGGGAAAGAGTCTTAAATGTGTAGGATGGGGCAGGCAAACACATTGCCTCATGTAACCACAAAGGGAGGGTTATTGTGCCATCAGTTACAGTTGGAGAGACTTTCTAACTTTGGAGCATTGATCATGTTTAACTTAATTTGTTACAGGTGGAAGTGCTGGATCAATGAATGCTAATTTTGCCCACTTTGATAACTTCCCCAAATCCTCCAGTGCTGATTTTGGAGCCTTCAATGCTTCTCAGAGCAACGCCACAGCAACTGCAGCCAGTAAAGCTGCAGTGAATAAACTGAATCTTCAGTCAGCTGACAAATATGCAGCTCTTGCTAATTTAGATAATATCTTCAGTGCAGGGCAAGGTATTAAACTTTATTCTTTGCCATGATTATTCTTTATGTATATAGTTACCACAAGGATGGCTGTGCTTGTCAAAGTACTGTAGCTGTATTTCAAAATTTCCCTTCTCTAAGTGATCAGTAGAATTTTGTGTCAATGTACCCTTAATGTACAAGATGTAAGTTTTAAGACCTCATTCCGAAAGGATGTCATTACAAGACTGCTTTTTGGGAACCTATTTCCCATCAAGATGAAGAACTCTGAATTAAAATACCTAATTAATCATTGCTGCAATAATGAAAACATAAAAAAATACAAATATATATTTTATATTTGTGCTAAAACCTATAGTGGATGCTCTGGAATGGAGAGCTGCAGTTGTTGCAATGAGCTGCCAGAGCAACTTTCTTACCTCTCTGCCACAAAAAGATTTGGCTTTAGTTTTTCATAAAATAGTAGCAGTGGTACTTGGATTTAGTTGATAATAAATTAAGGAGAAAAAGCTCGTTATTCTGTTACCCAAATGTAGTTCTTCTCAAATGGTGTGTAAAAACTTATGTTCTTTTGTGGAAGTTTGTTCTGAAATGGATTATTTGAGGTTAGGTGTTCTGTTAATTTTCTAGTTGAAGATGAATGGATTATTTTTCTAGGAAAGCAAAAGCTCTCTGGGGCTGCAGAGCACCTCTAGAAGCAGGACATTTTGCTAATAGCTAATGGTTTGTTAAACACTTTCTCTTCTATGCCCTAGTGCATATTTAATTTTTAAGTCTGCAACCATCTGTGAACTTTCATTTAGTTCTCTATGTCAGGACAGAAATGGAAAAAATCTTCAGTACTTTGAATCTGCTTTCTTTCTTTCTAGGTGGGAATGAGCAGGGTAGTGGCTTCAGCACAGCAGTGTCATCAGCAGGCCCTGCGTTGTCAGCCCCCAATCAGTCAAGTGCGTCTTCAGACAAGTACGCGGCTCTGGCGGAGCTGGACAGCGTGTTCAGCTCCACGGCCACGTCCAGTAACGCGTACACTGCCACCAGTAACGTCAGCAGGTACGCTGCCAGGGGCTGCTGAGTCCCCACGCTGACTGCAGCAACAGCACAGAAGTAGCTTGAAGTCATTTCTCTAATCTGTTTGTTTCTTATCTAAATGAGAAAGCACTGAATGAGTTTAGACGTACTACTGACACTGCATCTCTTGTTTTAAATAGTGGCAGTACTGAGGGATAGCATATTCTAGGAATACTGTCAGCAGAATATTCTCTGCACCTTTCTAGTCATGACATGCTAAACCTGTTAGATGGTAGCACTTTGCTATGCAGAGTACTTGCATGCATACTCAAAATCATAGGATCATGCCTGAAAAAAAAATTTCAGATGTTTTTAGTGCAAATGGTGCCACCCGTTTATTTTCTAGATCACTGAAGTAACAAATACCAAATGCCTGTTAGCAGCTTGGTATTGCAAGTGCCCCTAAGGCTTCTGCTTTGCAACCTTTATACTGTTGGCATTAGCTCAATATTCCTTCTCCTGCTGTTGGTGGAGATGACTTTCCATTGCTCAGCACTAGTGAGACTGTCTGACCCTGGCATCAGGGAGGTACATTGCATTCTGCAAACTGCACATAAGTGTTCATCCCCTTTCTTTTACATGCCAGCAGTGACTGTAAATTGTATTTAATTATTAAACAAGCAATTCTGACTTCACTGAATGAATTGTATAAATTATTTCCAGTAATGCTTTTGGAACAGTACCTGTAGCTGCTGCTGCACAGACACAGCCTGCATCTTCAAGTGTGCCTGCTCCATTTGGAGGTATGTAAGTGTTACTAACACCCTTTGGGGACTGTAAGCAAGCAATCTACTAATTTTTAGTTGATAATGCTGTACTTTGATACCACTAATACTGAAGTTAAAAAAGGTACTATTAACAAAAAAGAGTACTACTGTCAAAATAATTGTTTTTAATGTATTTTCTTATCATTTCCTGATCTTTCATGTAATTTTAGGTATTTATGTATCTTTGTATGAAAGCTGTATAGACTTCATGTGAGTCAGACTGGCTGTTAGAGAAACTCTTACTTAGTAAAATGTCTTTAATCTTTCAGCAACACCTTCCACAAATCCATTTGTAGCTGCCCCTGTTGCCCCAGTGGCACCTTCAACAAATCCATTCCAGACCAATAGCCGAGGAGCAACAGGTTAGGAGAAAAATCATTGAGTGTTTGAGAAACTTTCTTTAAGAATTGCATTGATTCTTTTTTCCTGTATCTGTATAATTTGTTTCTTAAAGGATTTCTGTGTTATCTGTCCCTAGTCTATTTGACATGTTGTGTGTTTGCTCAGTGTTGAAGTGCAATTCTAGGATTTTGAATGCTGGCCATGAAAAATGTCGAAATGATCTGTTAGTGCTCTAGCTATTTGTAGTCTGTGTATCACCAGTTGAGTTCCTTCCAAGACTATAACCTTGGCTTTAGAGCATGCTTTATAGCAGGTAGCCCTGAAATTAGGGGATCTTGAAAAAGCCCTTCTTTTTAATTTCTTTCTTTATTTCAAAGTGCTGAAAGCTCTCAAAACAAAAGAGCTGGAGCTAGAACCAGTAACAACAAGGCTCTTGGGATGTTAGCTCCTCACCAGTCCTCTTTTTCAGTACATTGGTGTCTCTTTTTTAAAGCATATATTTAATCTGTACACTCATTTTTTATGTTAATTTTCTGTGGGAGGATTCTGTAGAATCATAATTCCATGGGCAAAACTTAATCTCTTTTTAAAAAAGCAAACTTGTACTTTAAAACTATGAACTTGGATTTAGATGGCTGCTAGGTTATGCTGGTTTTTCCTCTCCAGAGCTAAATTTTGACACTTTTATCTGTTAGCTGGACTTCAACAGACTAAAATGTGCTGATTATGTGCATTTTGACATTGAGTTGTGGTTGACTCAATGATTTAGGTAGGCTGAGTTAAAAACTGAATTGATAAATTTGTGTCTTCTGCTGAAATTAATTCTGTTTTCAGTCCCTTTTGAGATACTATGCAGCTAAACTTGTTCAGATATTTAATGCCCAGAGTATCTTTTTTTCTTTATTTTAATCTCATTCCTTAGTGGGCTATTTTGGATCATCATTAAGCATTTGTAGCCTCTTTAGATAAATTTCTTTGAATATGGCAACTCTATCCTTCCACCTTCTGTACAGCTGTCCCTGGCTTGCTGAGGTTCCAAGCCTTTGGCAGCCATCCTGATGTTCTATACTAGGTGACAGAGATAATGTCTATAAGTAAAGATAATGTTCAGCCCCTTTCAGTGTAAGGTGTAAACTCATGGCTTGTCCTTTTATGTTTTCCCCCTGCATGAACTTTGCTATTTAGTACATGGTAGATCTGTTTTGTAGCTCTTATTTCCGATGGTTTTCTTACACTAAGCTATTGCTGGTCATGCTATCGATGAACTGTTTGGTACATATATGTGTATCTATTTCTCTCTATATTTATAACTAAGAAATGACTGTTCAAGAGTGTATAAATGATTTGACATTGTCTGGTCTTTTTGTGGCTTCCATAAGGCCTCTCGGGAGCAATGCACTCTCACATATTTCCTCAGGCTCATTTTGGTAGGTGGCCACATTTGGTATCAAGTTTCTTGTGGCTAATTGTTCTTGCTTGTAAAAGCTTATTGACAGCTATCTGGTTCTCTGCACGAAGAATTGTGGAAGACTTGGCTTCTTAAAAATGGAGTGGGTGTGGGTATTTGGCAACTGGGCAGAGGGAGAGAAGAGCATACATAGACATCCTGTCGAGCAACCGAAACAAAACCATTATTGATATCCTCCATGGTCACCATATAGTGCTGATGAGTGACTGATGAAGTTTCTGCCAACAACAGTTTGATGCCTTTTGGGATATCCCAAGTCCCCTGGTGACTTTGTTGTGCCTCTGTTTGCTGTTTTAGCCAAGTTTGCTGTCGAGTAGCTTCTCTGCTCACTCTAACTTGAGAACAGTGTTAGTACATTAGTTTTGCGTGCACCTTGTCAAGAGTTTGTCTGTATAATGTCTTGCCCTTGAATACTTTTGGGGTAAGTTTTTCAACTGATAATTAAGCTATATTCAATAAATTAACTTTATTAGCTTTTTTAAACAGTTGAGCTTGCGTAGAATGTATCTTGTAACATTTCAAAAGAGAAGTCCTGTTTAACTAGCATGAAATACCTGGTGTCTGTATTTGTACCAAAAATCCTCCTACACACTTCTCTTTTCAAGAATAACTCCCAAAAGACTGAATAATGGTTTTGTTACTATACTTTTGCACCTAATGTGCTCCTATTTATTTGCTGAAGGCATGGGGAAATGCCTATGAGCTGTGTGTTCTTTACTTGAAATGTTCAGCAGAGAATCAGATGAAAAGTTTTGGGCTCTTTTTGTTTTAAGTTCTACCTCAACAGTAAGAGGGTTTGCAACAGGAACCTTGTGTGCAAATAATATGCATGGTGAGAATTTCTTTAAAGACATTAAAGATGGGGTGAAAAAAGGGGATGCATGTATCCCTTTGATTTGTATGGTTTTGGTTTTTTTTTTTAATTTATAACCTCCTGTAGTGCAGCTTGAAGTTTGAAAATCCTTTCATGCTTTTCTCAGAAGGAGAAAAACAGAGGGGCTCAGGCTGCCTGAACCTGCTTGCTTCTTATGTGTACAGACTTCTACCAGAAAAACTGTGGAGAAAATATATGATAACATTGAGAACAAATAATAATTTCCTCTTCCGAAAGAATATCTGAATGTGCTGGATCTACTAAATTTTAAATAACTCCATTCATTTTTAAAGTGGAAAAGTAAATTGTGCACCCAATTGGTGGTGATCCAAGTGAACAAATCAGTTCAGTGGCTGTAGAAGTTGAACCAAACTTTTGTCCAGTCACAGAGGGCATTAGAAGACTTCTAACATTGCCTAATAGTAATTTGTTCCATGGAAAAAGTGATTTCTTACAAATAATTGAATGTTATTTTTTGCCTGTCAGCAGCAACATTTGGTACTGCATCCATGAGCATGCCGGCAGGATTTGGAACTCCTGCCTCCTACAGTCTTCCTACTAGTTATAGTGGCAACTTCCAGCAGCCCACGTTCCCAACCCAGGCAGCTTTCCCTCAACAGACTGCTTTTGCTCAGCAGCCAAATGGTAGGTCTGCATGTTTTAGATAATCTTGTCTAAATCAGAAAAGTGGAGAAAATGGTCTGCCTATAAGTTAGCAATAATGGGTGGATATTTATTTCTACATGAACTTGATAGTAATATTGATGAAGGGTTCCTACACTGTTTTGACTCTATAGTTGAGCCTTTTGACTTGGCTGTGTGCAGTTGTGTAATGACAAAACTGAAATTTTACCAAAATCTCATACTAAAATGGTAAGTATTGCCAGGCTTACAGGGGTTTTAGGCAAGAAGGGCTGTTTTGGAATGTGTGCAACACATTATTACACTTTCTTGAACTTCATAGAACACAGGAAAGAGAAAATTGGAAAGTATTTTCTCCCTGAATTTATATGATATCGTAATGTTGAAAAAAGTGCATATGTAGAAATTGGAGATTGATGAGTTATGAACAGTTTAAAACAAACAAAAAGCTCAGCCGTGGTGTTTTACACTTACATTCCTGATAATGTTTAAGTAGGATCAGTCCTGCTGATTCTGCAGTTCAAACTTCCACTTAATTTTGGCTGGGAGCTGCAGCAAAGAACTCTTTGAACATTGTTTACTAGTATTAATATTTTTTTTCTTTCCAAGGAGCAGGTTTTGCTGCATTTGGGCAAGCAAAGCCCGTAGTAACTCCTTTTGGACAAGTTGCAGCTGTTGGAGTATCTAGTAACCCTTTTATGGTGAGTTGTTGCATGTCAGTGACTTCTGTATGTCCAAAGAAGAATAGTCTGTAACATAATTTAGAGATACACAAAGATTTGGGGGTTTTCTTGCTTTTAATAAGGGAAGGCAGCATGTGACTCTCCTAGCTGCAGCTCACTATTCTCATGATATGGCAGTTTTAAGGATGTTCAGATCAAAGCAGAGGTACTTTTATACACGTTCTCACAGTAGTGTAATTCCAGAGAAGCACCAAGAAATAGGCTGTAATATAAACCAGAAGTATTCCCCAGCAGGTTGTTTTCTTTTTTATATATTCTGCATTTATGATTTACAGTATGGGAAAAAAAATCTTAAATACTTGCCTTATTTTTCTTCGTTCCTTTTCCCCCAGGCTGGTGCACCAACAGGACAATTTCCAACAGGAAGCTCATCAACCAATCCTTTCTTATAGCCTTATAGACACTTTACCCAAAAGAACTCTTATGTGGTCACATAACATCTCTGCGCCTCTTGCACTGTTGTCTTGTTTCACTGATATTAGCTTTAAACACAAAAGAAATCTTTAAGAAGTAAAAATAAAAGCCTGCATTGTGTACCTTTAAAAAGTTTTAAAAAGAAAAAAAAACCACCCAACACAAAAAACAAGAAAAACCAACCCCCCACCAGGTAATAACGTGCAAAACAGAGGGCTGTGGTAACATCCTTGAACCTGTGAAGTGGCAGGTAAAAAGTAGCGGTATCATGTATATTAAAATTGGCTAATAAGTTATTGCAGATACCACACTCATTATGCTGCAGTACTGTACATATTTTTCTTAGAAAATAGCTATTTGTGCATATCAGTATTTGTAACTTTAACACATTGTTATGTGAAAAATGTTACTGGGGAATAGATCAGCCACTTTAAGGTGCTGTTGTATCTCTTGGAATGAATGAGCTGCATCATTTTAACCATTGGTATTGGAAGTCACAAAGTTAAATTGAAGGTTTGTTCATTTCTCAAAATGTTTTCCTTTCCTAAGAGCTCTTCTATTTATACATGCCTAAATCTCTAATGTTAGAGGGATACCTGTCTGCATAATAAAGCTGATCATGTTTTGCTACAGTTTGCAGGTGAAAAAATAAATATTAGAAAAAACAACTGTGTAGCATTATTTCTGTGCAGTAACATATATTGGATGAAAAGGTACACACTGTGTCTTGTACACAGGTGAGTGTCCAAAGCAATGTGTTTAAAGGTGAGTTAAGCTTAAAATTTTCACATGCCTCGCTTGGATATGTTTCTTTGTGTCCTTTGTGATGAAGCTTGCTGTTCTAGCTCAAGTGAAGTGACCTGTCACACAGGAGAGCGTTAGGGAAGGTTTGGATTATTTGGATAGAGTATCTATAATGAAGGGCACTGGAAGCACTGTGGAGGGTAGTTACTGGAGAGAAGGTTGGCGACAAAAGACACCTTATTATGGGTAACTAATGACAGGCTCTGAACAAGCCTTAGTTGTGGTCTGAACAGAATGTTTAAGGGCAGGCCAAGGTACAACAGATGTAATAGCACTCTCTTTATTAAAAACTGATACATATCAGTAAGAGCTCTTGTGGAATATTAAATTTGTCTTTTTTTTTTTTTTTTAATTTACAGAAATATTTCCTGCCATACTAGAGTGAAATTTGTAGAGGGAAAAATGTCTGGCTTGTCTTCTCTAACAGTAATAAGGTTCAAGAAAAATATAACTGCATCAAAGTGGTTGGTTATGGTGTTTTAAACTGAGATAAATTGGCTAAAAGTCAAGTGTAATACTGTAATTAAGCAAATAATGGAAGTAAAGTGTGTATTGTGAATACATAAACTGCAAGCTTAAAGGTTTCTGACCAGCTGAAGAATAAAATTCTAACAGCTTTCAGGGTAACAGGAATAAATAAGGTGAGATTGATTTTTTTGAAAAAGGATGTGCAGGTCCATTTGAGATAAACACGAAAATTCTTCAAGGTAAGACATTTTACTTGTAATTGACTTGCCTGAATGTTAGATATGTTTTTCTAGGGCATCTAAAAGGCTTGACCTCTGCTTGTAAAAACATTTATGCTAATGCTTTTGACTTCCGTTGCCTGCATATAGGAGTTGTAATTTCTTGTTGTTTGTTTGGTTTTGTTTTTTAGACTCTGGAGATCCCAAGCAGGAGACAGGCAGCTCATAAAACAAGCTGCCTGTAGCCGCTTTCCGTACTTAAATGTCTGGTTTTGTCTTGTTGGTATATTTAAAACAGACTTGAAGTCTCTCCTTTGTTTATGATGGAGACTGCTGGACAGAGTGTGGCCTACGGTTTAGTTACCAACATTCTCTGGGGAATTCATTAAACAAATCCCCATCAACTGGAGTTTTGCAGGATATTAGTGACACTCTCACTCTCACCACTGTATTTTAGCACAGTGCAAATAGTTGTAATTCTTCCCTATTTACCAACCTTGGCTGTTTCAGATAATAACAGGTAAATGCAGTAGAGAGTGGGGAACTGCAAGGGTTCAGCAGGGCTTGCGGACACTCAAAAATGCTTAGTGCAGAGGACTGGACTAAATCAAAGAGATGTCTTGTCAATGAGATGAACAGTGTTATGAAAGAGCAACAATTCTGTGCCCTCTTCACTTATATTGGTGTAAATTGGGCTTTGGGCAAGGGCTAATGAGATCAGCTTCTATAGAAATTATTCTAATCCAAGTATTACTACTGAGATACTGAAATTGATTGAAGTATGCAAGGCATGTAGTTTATAATATGCTGTAGAAGTAGTGGAATACTTTATTTTTCATAACCGACTTAAAAGGAGATAAAATGCAACTTTTACTATACACAAGCACACCTCTTTAGTCTCTGTTCACTAACTTTGTCACATTCCAGATAAGTAGCTGAAGAAGATCTTGTATTGTTTTGAGTCTTCTGTATATTGAGCATAAACTGACACCATAGGTGTTTTTTTGATTAGGTTTTAAAAATAGCTTTCTTTACAAAATGAATTCCTGACCCCTGATTTTAAATGTTTTTTGTCTTGGAAATCTCTGCAGTTGTTCCCACAATTGTCCATGCAAATAGCGTGGTTGCCTAAAAGCTGTATTTTTACGCTTTAGCATCAAAGCACTTCACTTGATAATTTTAGGCCTCTTATACAGAAATTAATATGGAGACCTCCTAGATTAGACTTCAATCCTAAAACATCAGCTGTTACAAGTGTAAGAAGATGCTACACTTGCAGGACCATCCTGAGTTCTGTAAGGCATATGTGATGTCCAGGTACTGCAGTTCCAAATTTAATGACTAAATTAAAATTTAACATCCAAGCACCATGCTGAAACAAATGCTGAAGCAAAAAATAATTTAAAACCCCCCAAATTTAGTTGGAATTCCTGCAAGAAAAGTATAAGTACAATGCAAGTATTCTGCTGTCTTGAAGGGAAAACTTACTGGGACATAAAGACAAGCTCAAGTAGCTTTTGAAAGTATGTTCTGAAAGAATTGATGATTTTACTCTGTGCGATGAATTTGGTCAGTTAATTCTGAGTCTTGACAAATCTCTAAGTTGTGATAAAGGAACACAGTGGGATTTAACTGCTGTCTGATGCACTTGGGTACAAAGTGGACTTTATTGAACAGCTGGAAGAACGTTCCCTAATTAGCTTTAGTCATATTTAAACTTTGAGTCGTGTTATTAAAGACTGCCCTGTACAGCATTTGAAGTGTCTCCCCATGAAAAAATAAGTTAGTTTAGAAGGTTCTTTGCTTCCCAAGATAAGTGTGTGTGGGTCATGGCAGTTGTCAGACATTATTAATGCATATGCTTATCAAGACAAACACTCAAAGAGAAGGTCGGTGTGTTTTATTCATACATCTTCAACAAACTCACAGAAAAGCTGTCACTGCATCAGTAGCAGTTAATCTGTATGTAATGACATGTTTTCCTTACAGTCCTCTAACTTCAAATTTCTGAGCAATGCGTCATCTGTGTGGAATCAAAATGCCTGCATTTGGCCATTGGTAAATTAAACTGACAGTATTGCTGTACTATATCACGTGGTAGTAATCCATCACTGAACGTACAGAAGTAGCATTTTTTTGGAAAAGAAATGGGGTGTAGATATTTGTTAACTTGCTTAAAAAGTGTATGTCACACCTTCCAGTTGAAAAAGTTAAGTTTTCCAAAGGCCTCTCTAGCAAGCTTTCCATCAGGTCATTGTCTGGTACAACTGCTGCTTTAGATTCCCTGGGCATGTCTGAAGGTCTTATGTCAGTAACTAAATTGCTTTAAATTGAAATACTCAGTAGAAGGGAGAGTCCCGGGGTTGTTCTGTAAGTTCCTCTGGTGTGAGGTTCAGGCATCTGTATGTACTTGTTGTGCTTGCCGAGCATTAATAACAGTTTTTGTCAGATCACTAAACTTGAATTAGAAGACTGTTTGAGGAATGTTGGTATTAAACTGCTGAAGAAGAAAATGGACCAGATGCATCATCCTGTTTACAAAGCTGTCTGTGCAGTAGGCTCATAAACAGCCTGCTTCAACCTGGACCAGTTTTGCTTGATTGAATGCTGCATTTCTCCTACTTTGTTGTCTAAATGATGGAGCCTTCTGCCCTGCTGCTTGTAACCATTGCTTTTGTCTTGGCTGTTAATGGGCCGTGCTTTCAGCAGCCACATTTCTATTTCTGCATTTGATGGAGATAATGGTGTACGTGCTTCTGATCAGGAAAATTCCAGCTATGACTGTGAAGTAGCTGCCATAAATGAGAAACTGGGAAATGGAGGTGGGGAAAAAGGAGAAAAGTTATTATCTAATAGCAAAAGCAGTTTTTGACTATAAGAGGGGTCCCTCCATTGCTGTCTTCCCTTCCCTGTCACCTGTGCCCAGAATGACCCCATCTTGAAAGGACTCAAGAAGTCTGGACTGCTTGACTTGACACTATAGGAATTCTGTGGTTGTAAAAGGGGGAGAGAATGTTCTGTTATGTACTTTACTTCCCCACCTCAGTAAGGGAGGACAGCTGTCCTGCACTTTGTCTCTTCTCTCAAAACCTGAAAGCTAGGGACTTAGACTCATTCAGTGTCTAAGCTTAAACTAATTTTAGAAATTTAACTGGGAATTTTGATGAGGTAGTTTTCAGAATTACAGTAACTTTAGGGTGCATCCACTGGAACTATGTAACTTAGAATTACCCTAGTAATAGACCCATAGATTGCCTTTCAGCTTGCTTCCTGCTTCTGGTTAGGGTATTGTGACTATAAACTTGAGAACAGTAAGCCTTTAATTTAAAGAATAGCCAGAGTAATAGGTAGTCACCTTTCCCCTCTGTTCTGTGAACATATTCATAGAATATTTTCTAGTCATCCCAGTATTGGGAGGTCCAGGGGACAAGCAGGTTGGAGTAGTTCACACCAGTTCACTTTAAATGAACCTTTTTCCAAGTGAGTAACTGGCATGAGCTTGCACCTGAGCTTGCATATTACCAAAGGCTAATCTTGGACTAGAACCTGCTTTCAAAGGAGAGTAGGGGAACTAAGCAGTGGGACTCAGTGGCTTACCTGGGTGCTGATATCCAGTCCCAGACCTCTTGAATCTACTACAACAATAGTTAATATGGTCTGAATCACCAGGGCAACAAAGTTGTTGAAGCCAAACATCAAAGCGTAACGCTCCATGCTGAGGTTGACAGCAATCTGAAACCTGACAATGAATGCACAGGTTTGCAAAACTACGGAGAGCAAGGATGGATGCACTTATGGGAACAGTGTAATGTGCAGAGTGCACTCTTCAAAGGACAAGGTCACTTCAGTCTTGGCTATTAAGCTTTAACAACTTCATTTTGGCAGACATTTCTTGGTTTTTTCTGGCTTTGGGACTTTTGTGCATCCTATTTACCCTTGACTTTAGTGAGTATTTTTGCTAAATACCTGTGTATATTCATTGGATCACTTAGAGAATATTCATATATTGATCATTGAACAGCCAAATGCTGAAGCTACCTTGTTCTGACTTGGAGTGTACTATGGTAATGGTTAGGTCTTATAATTTTAACCAGTTTAATACAGGCTAGAAACAATATATGCTGCTGTCATAACCTATTTAAATTTATATCTAGGGAAATGTCCAGTAAAGTTTTGATGAAAAAATTTGATTTAGATTAGTTTAATTAGAACAGTTGTGTGTTGTACTTACGTTGCTATTGTTATAAGGAGCATATAGCAAGCTTTAAATGCAAGGTAACCAGCATAACATGCCCAGATGTTGTCACTGAAGTGCATGAGAAGCAGAGAACCAGCATCCAGTGCAGAGAAAATTCCCAGAGCCAGTTCTCCAGCGAGATCCCAGTTTACTTTGACGTATCCAACTGCCATGGAGGTTGCTGAACCTAAAAATCGAAAAGTAGTAATTACAACTCAGAAACATTATCATTGAGAGCCATTGCATAACTGTCATTGGGTCATGCCAGGAGCTCTTCAGTCTTGGTCACAGTGGGCTTTGGTAATGGTGTGGATTGTATTTCCTGTTAGTGGCTTGGGAGTCTTCATTAGTTTGGATGTTTTCCTCCTTGCTTAGACCTTTCACTGACTGAAGTGCTCTGGGAAAGTGCCTCATGCCTAAGGCTGGAGGCAGCAGTGCACAATCTATTGTTGTTGCTCCATTTTTGGGCAACTGTGAGCAAAGAGAAGAACAATCCCATCAAGCATTTTCTGCCAAAGTATGCATAATGAGTTTAGTTACTTCATGTGAAGTTCTTTATGGAATGGAAAATCTGTAGCACCTCATGCTTGGTTTTTTTTTATGAAAGTGTCTTTTCAGTTTTTGGTGCAAAGCCTAATGAACTGCATTTGTCAGTGCCTTATTGGCCATCATATGTAGCAAAACCCTTACTCGAGTGTATTGCAGTGTAGCAAACTACATGTTCTCAGGCAGGCTAGCACAAAAACTGGACTTTGTTTGCTGATTGTATGTGCTCTTCATCAGAATTCCAAAAGTTGGAGCAAACCAACCCCTTCTGTCCCTCCCTGCTATGAGCAGTGGTTCCCAGCACTGTGAGTGTCTTCTGTACTCTGAAATTGTGTCGAGTGCCAGAGGGTGTAAATGCAAGAAACCCTCTGGGAACACTACTCAAAGCAGTAGTCAGAAGTTCTGGAGTTGCTTCAGTAAAATGGATTTTCCTGCTGATTGCAGGGAGGAAAAGTAAACTGACAGTTTCCTGTGGAAGTGTTGGATACAACTCCTGGAATGAAGGGGGAGACAGCTGTGTAACTGGGAGCTCAAAAAGGAGGCTGTATTGGTGCTACACAGCTATTTAAATGAGGTTTCACTTTACCCATATCCCTCTCTTCTGTGGCTAAAGAGAAATGGAATTTGGGTGGACCAGATAACTAATGAGAGGCAGAATGACTGAGGTTGGAAGAGAGATGGAGATCACCTGGCCTTGCTAAAAGCTGAGTCAGCTAAAGGAAGCTGCTCAGGATGGTGTCTAGGTTTTGACTCTAGGATGGAGAGTCCACGCCTCTGGCGAACCTGTTCCTGCTTTAAATCACACTTGGAATAAAAATGTTCTGTGTTTAAGTGGAACTTTGCTTGATTTTGTGCCGCTTGGCTCTTGTCCTGTCACTGGGCACCACTGGGAAGAGCCTGGTTCCATCCTCTTTGCTCCTCCGCTTCAAGTCTCTATGCACATTAATAAGATTTTTTTGTTTTTCAAGGAACACACAGTTCCCTGTTTTTCACTTAGTGCTCTCAGCCTTGTCACATCACAGGAATGGTTTTACAGCATATTCGGAGTTGGAAGTGACCCACAAGGATCATCAAGTCAAACTCTCAAGTGAATGGGCGATAAAGGGATTGAACCCACAACCTTGGTTGTGGCAAACTTGCCAATCAGGATATAGATGTAGTCACAGAATATTTGTTGAGGAGCACTTAGACTGGAATGATTTTTAATCCACTGTCTAAATAAACCATTTCACAGTATGCTCTGAGTAGTATTTAGAGCAGTCTATCTGGTAATATGTTATTTTAATTCTTAAACCAGCTAGCTTGAGGTGTATTTGAGGGAGGAGTATGTAAGATGTCATTGCACAGGGTTTTGGTGTGCTTACTTGGGGTTAAACTCATGGTCTAAACAGAGCTGTGAACTTAAAACTCTTAAAACATCTTGGCAGAATGAGGCTCCTCTTAGAAGGAAAACCTTATTTATATGTTTTTTAAGATTATTTTTGAAGAGCCCACTGATAAAGCTTACGGTAAAATCATGCTTTGCACGCTGTTTGGGTTTATCTCTCACTGTTTACTTTGGTCCTCATAGGAGACAGAGAGGCACCAAAGACATTGCTGAACAATCCCTCAACACAGGATGGGTTACAAGTACCTGCTAATGATTGCCTACCCAAAAAAGTTGCTATTGCTTCGACAGCTCCGTTGTACACTGCGGAGCTGTGGGAGGGGGCTCGGAAGTCCCAGAGCACCTGGACATAATTCACGACCTGGTTAAAGCCGGCTGTGGCCAGAGCCCACCACAGGGACCAGTAGAGGAGTTGGCGAGAGCTGTAGCAGTCCCTCAGGTCCTTGCCCAGCTGCAGCAGCACGCTGAGCATGGGGCTGTGGGGCCCGGCGTTCCCAGCCTGGGGCTGGGGGGTCGGGCCCCTGGCAGCGGGATCGGGGCTCTGTTCCTCTTGGCAGCTCGAGGGCCTGTGGGAACTGCCTGCAGCCTCCCCTTTATCAGCCCCCGGGAGAGGCTCAGAGGCATCTTTCCTGTGGAAGAACATGCTCCTCTGGGGCATGGGCAGGAAGAATGAGCACAGGAATGCCAGGGACACGGAAGCCAAGGTAATGGCGTTGAGGTAGAAGTAGGAGACGTGTGCTAAGGACACCAGCAGCTGTCCCAGCACGGCGGCCACGGTGGCTGCCACCAGAGTGACACTCCTGCAGTAGCTGGTGACCCTCTGGTAGTGCTGGGTGCTGACCACGCTGTAGATGTAGGCGTAATAGGCCACCTCGGTGGCTGTCACCATGCCGTAGAAGAATTCCACCGCCTGCATGGCCACCACTCCACGTGCAAAGAGCAGCAGGAGCCACGTGATGATGAGGCTGATGCCCTGCAGGAGGAGGACGGGCTTGTAGCGCAGGTAGTCTGTGAGCAGGAACACTGGGAAAAGGAGAGCAAGGTAGGAGTATGTCCAAACTGGGAAAATCTGGTTGGTAACCTAGAAGAGAATAAAAGAGGAAATATTAAGCAGAACACAACCCCAAACCCCCAAACATTTAAAATATCCTTTCTGATAGGTTTTGATGATGTTATTGCTGGAATGACATAGTTGTGATGATAGGAAACATTGAATTGTGTGAACAGTACAGGTTTAAACTGCCTTAAGTTACAAGACTGTGACTTTGCTATGTAAGGGGCAAAGACACTGATATTGTGCTCCACTAAAGAAACAGGGAGATTGTCTTAAAAATTAATTCTAGTAAAGGCTATGAAGAAGGCAGGTTTTGATGTGCAGCTGTTTAAAGCAATTGTAACTTTGTGTCAGAGGTAAATCTCTCTAGTTTCAAATCTTCCGTACAGCAGCTGAAAATGAAGGCCGGTAACTTTTTATGTGAATCATTGTATACCTTTGGTCACCTCTTTCCCTTGTTAGGTTTAGGAAGAAGAAAAAAAAGCATGTGCCTCTTAAAATGGGGGAACTGGAACTGCATGTAGTGTGTAGCTGCTACTATGTTACTGCACCTTCTGTGTTTTTTTCCAGTTTACAGTGTAAGGAGTATGGAAGTCTTTCAGTATTTTTAAGTTGGATTTCAATACACAGATGCCCTGTAAAGAAATACTTTCTCTTTTTCTAAAACTGTTCTGCATTTGGGTTGGAAGGTGCTGTTTGTGGTCACCTCTAAAGCTCAGTGCCTGCCCAGGCAGTTTGGGCACACCTGGGCAGGTATCCCTCTTTTAGATGCACATCACAAAGGGAGCTTTTTCTGTGACTCTTAAGTTGTCTGTTTTGGGGAGGTCTTGCCCAGTAATTGTGGGGCCTGCTGGGATATGCATTCCTGATCTCTTGTTCTCTGCTTAAGCAATTAGACTAGAAAGGAACTGTATCAGATGCTGGAGGAATTCTTTTTACTTTTGAACAGGTACTGGAGTGAGTTGCATGGTGAGTAGCAGGTTCACTGTATCTTTCTGTGTGACTTCTTTTGTTTCTCTGAATTTAGAATTACCTCATGGAATTAACTCACTGGAGATGAGTTTGGCTGAAAGAGACAGTATCTGTACTATGCTTCTTTTTGAGTTCAGGATTCTTGCTGAAATCAGAATTAAGGCATTCTATGATGCTATTGGTATGTTTTATATAACAAATAATGCTTCCCTTTGTGGTTAAAAAAATACGAATAAAAAAGGGAGAGAAAAAAACTCCCTGACAACCTAAACCACAAATACCTTTTTTCACCAGAAACCTTGGGTTCACAGTGTGCTGGTAGATTCTGCCTTAACATTTGCTACTGCACATCAGGAATGACTGTTCTTCATATTAGCTGTATGTGGGTGTAGCAAGCCTGTGTTTTCTAATTTTACCGTTAGCTCCATGACTCAGCCATGTGTTAACCATGTCCCCTTTTGTCGGGAGGTGTTCTCCTGAAGCAGCCAGTGCTGAACACAGGAGCAGAGCAAGGAAACTTGCAGTGCATGCTTTTTTCAAAAAACCTCAATTTTTCTGAATGTAAACCTGACCTCCGCAGGTTAATGAATGTATAAAATGTAGGAAATGTAGGAAATAAGCTTTACAGCTCATAAGGGGAAGGCTGCTTAGCTTTCTTATGATTTGAAATCAGTGTGTTGCTGTCAGTGTAATCAATTCCACAGTAAGTATAAATAAATGTCAGTGCTGCCCCTCCTCTGAGGTGGAGAGAGGAACTAGCTGACCTGATTTTGCCAAAAATATCAACCGCCAAAGGGGTTTCAAAGTCCTAAGAACGTAGAGACTCTAAAGTTCGGACCTCGTGCCAAAGAGGTGACTCCTTACTCTTTTCCAGAAGCATCTTAAATTGGAGTCTCAAAATACTCACACTTCGTCTTCCCTTCAGTTACTGCTGTAAGGCCTAATGCTTTAAGCATTGTAGTTACTGTTCAAGAGAATAGTTACATACCTCTTCAATTGTTAGGTTTTTGTCTGGTCCTGTTAGATAGGGGGTGAGAAAAGATTCTGATGGCCTCATTGTGGTGAAAAATCCATTTGCACAGATGATCAGTGTGGGATAAATCCAGCTGTGGCTTACGGCTCCCTTCCAGCAATCCATAGTCTACCTAAAAAAAAAAAAGGTGGCCAAGGAATGAATAGATGCTCTTCACAGTTGGTAAAAATTCATTTTCAAATTTACTTTTTAACTAAACCAACACACACCCCCCTTAAGCCATAACTACCAGTGAGGGCTGTGGTGGTGGCATCCAGTGTAACTGTACTTGGGGGGACAGGTGGCAGCGTGACAGCCAAGGGCTGCCTGCAGAGGTGACTCAGATGTCTGGCTGGTGTGCAGATGTAACCAAACCACTTATCTCAAGCTCTTCTGCACCGAGCTGCACACCTGGATCTCCCCTTAGGCAGGGACACCTCTCGCAGTTACTCCTGAGGCTGAGATTGTTTTCTGCAACACATTCTTGGTAAGTGACTAACAGTGTGCTCAGCCATGAAATCTTGGCTAAGTCATATAAAGAATTTATTGCACATATTGCATAATCCTTTAGACAGAAGCAATTGAATCAAGCAAATCTGGGACTAGGAGTGGGTCTAAGCTGCACCTAGGCTCCTTTCTGAGAGGAGTTCAGAACCCACTGGCTTAGTGGGAGAGTCCCTCTGACAGCTTTACCTGAGCCTGTCCTCTCTGCACTAAGCACACCTTCCTGTTGAGTCTTGTTAAACCACTGTCACATTTACCACTGAACTTTGTTACATCAATAAAGGGCATTGTCACTTCTGTCTTGTGACTGAAGTGCGTGGCTCCAGCTGTGCCACGTGCCTAGGCCAATGTTCCTCTCAGTAAGCCAGTGTTTCCCTCACTGAACCTTCCTGGGATCACAGCTGCAGCTTGTAAAT
This sequence comes from Rhagologus leucostigma, assembly GCA_013397725.1. NCBI lineage: Eukaryota > Metazoa > Chordata > Aves > Passeriformes > Rhagologus > Rhagologus leucostigma. The sequence continues at coordinate 987,606 of VZTD01004251.1, read as the reverse complement.
GAGCAACTGGGATCAAGGTGCATCGACCGTGATAAACTCTGTGTTGTCTAAGGTTGTTCTTAGTGACGTGCTTAGGGCTGAGTGGCTGCACTGTAGCAGAAGAATAAAGTTCCATTACAGTCTCATTTCTCAATAAATGAGTGGGCGAGCTGTGAGATTAAAGCTCATTCTGTGTGCTCAAGGAGGTTTTTTTCTGTTGATCTGCAGCCTGAATACTCAGTGACACGATGACAGTGCAAGCGTTCTTGAAGGCAATAAAAGCCATCAGGCAGCTCAACCCATTGTGAGCTCAGTTTCTTCAAAATGCTTTAATACTCATCGTGTTTCTTGCACTCCAGTCATTGGAGAGGGTAAAGAAAGATGCAGAAACTATCTGCTCATGGTACCTGCTCAGACTTAGAAATATTAACTTCACTTTTGGAAGTGATGACCAAAAGGAAAAGGAGACTTGTTTCTTCACTGTAGTTGGCAGCAAAAAGAAATGTAAAGATATTTTGTTTTTTAAGCTTATTTTACTTGTTTTGTATTAAAAAGTCAGTTTCACTGATCCTGAAAACAAGTGAAACAATGTTTTCAATCATAAGTAAATGAAAGCAAAGCACTAGCTGATGTTTAATCATGCTGTTACAAGCTATTTATTTTAAATTGTTGAATTCCATTCTATAGCAGGCACTTTTTCAAAAGTGCTTCTACTTGTACTACAAGATTCTATTCATTAAAACTTAGCATAAATTGTATGTTATAAAGACAATATTTCTGTGACCTCAGAGGAATATTAGAAAAAGCAGCCCTAACCTTGAAACTTGATTTTAAAAAATTACCTCTGTCATCTTTCTCTTACAAATAATTGTAAATAAAATATAGCCTCTAGTATCTTTAACTCAAGACCTGATTTGAAATGTTTTGATAAAAATATAAAAATTAAACCCTGGGCTGATCAGTAACATCTTCATAAATCTTGCATCACCTCCAAATGCACTGAGCAAGTGAGTAGCTAGCACACTCCCAAATAACTCCAAAGGTGATGAATTACCTGTCAAAGCTCTGGCTGTGGTGCATTTCCTGTGGATTCAGGTGCAGTTCTTCCTAGGATGACTTTGTCATGCAGAGAAGTCAGAAACCACCCTTTACAATTGGTGATAGTCAGAAATTTCTGTAACTTTTTTTCCAAGAAGTTTTTTCTAAAGTTGATAAAATATTACCAGAATTTAAATAATAATAACAACTTGTCATAGCTGTTCTTGCTTGCAGAACTTGTCCATGAAGATTGCAGGGCAAGTGTTCTTTACAGGTTTTGTCAGCAAACTGAGTTCTATTTTTAAGATAAAACTATAAGACTCACAGTAGCTAATGATTAATAAAACTTGTTACAAGAAAGCAATCAATGATTGCATTCTTTATGTTAATAAATACCTTTAAAAGCTCTGGTCTCTGATTCATGGGAAGACAGAGCACGAGTTTTACAGTTCGAGCTAACACTGTCCCTGTCCCATGCATAGTGCAGAGGCCTCTGGGCTCATGTAGTCTCCTCTGATTGTCCTGGTGTTGCTGGGGCTTTGGGAGGTAGGACATCAAATGCTTCCCACTATTAGTTGGCCAGGAATTACTTCTATATAGGGACGGATCTGTCGTTTAAGGACAAATGGGCAAGACAATAAGCTGCTAAATCTAGGCTCTAAGCTAAAAAAAATCAACAGGCTTGCTTCAGAGAAATGCTGCTGCTTTGCTTTGCTTTACCCATTTTATTTAGACTGAACTGCCTGCATCTTCCAGGGTTCATCAGAGGCTGGAGTTCGTGCTGAAGCTTGTTGGTAGGATGTGTGTTGACCCTAGGAGCAGATGCTGAGGCCCTGGCGCGAGAGGCCCCTTTGTGAGCTCAACAGAGCCTGGTCTGGTCCTGCAGCTATGGAAGGTTTCCTCGGTGCTCAAGTGTGTGGTGCAACCAGGCAGGCAAGTGCTCAGGGGAGCCAGGCCTGCCTCTGCCCTTCATCATCTTCCCTGGCCAAGAGCTTCTGAGTCATGAAAGAACCTTGGGAAGGGAAGGTGCTGCTGGGCAGGGGCTGCTGGCTCGTGTTTCTCTGGCAGCCCACACAGTGCTTGGGCAATACCTGCACGCTTTGAATACGAACACACTATTTGTTCCTTCCTTGTTTGCTCAAACCGGCCTTATCTGCTTGCTGGACTGTATCTTCACGGAACATTTGTGCTCAAACCCACTAATATTTCAAAGGTAATTAGTGTTGTATGTAGAAGGGCTTGCAGCTATGGGGAGGAATGTGCCCAGCTCTGGAGTTCCATGTTTGCATGGAAATCTTTAACACACTGGAAGAAAGACAAGCAATACTAAAAGCTGCTAGGAGAGGTGGATGTGTTGAGAATTTCCTTTTCTTGCAGAACTGAACAGCCTGTGATTCCAGCCTTGCTCGTAACCTGCCAAGTCTCAACTATCTCCTCTCCAGAGTGTGTGTGTGCAGGTACATGAACACACAGGTAGACGTGTACATCTTACTCTTTTAGATGAAACCTCTGATTGCTGGGTGAGTTCTGATTTGCAGCTGAAAACCCAGGATAACATAAGGCCTTGTCTTTCTCCTCCTAACACTTCTAAGAGCTGCCCTCTTCCTGCCCTATTTTCCCATAATGCTACCTGCCAGCTTCCAACTTCAGAATCATTATTTTGGAGATAGGAATGGATTATTTTTTCTTTAAAGTCTTTGGCTGCAAGCCAAATTCACTGTGTCTGCTTGGTTCCTTTGCTCCTCAGTGGCATCCCACAGACACAGAGAGCAGTGAGCTCTACCCAGAACATAAGAATTTTTCTGGTTGGTTGTACCTGGTTTTTTGTAGCTCTAGTCTACAGAACTAAATGGCGTTATGTTTTTCAGCAACAGCAAAAAGTTTCCCATGTTGTTGATTCCTTTCTGTTTGTCAGATATTGCATGGAAATATTTGTTAACTTTCTGAATCAAAGGCAGTTTGAGACCATGGAGCTGAAAATACGAAGTTCCTCTTTTTAACTTAAACACAAACTCTAGCAAACTTCTGGTCCGGGACTGACACCTAGTTCTAAACTGAATGCCTCAAACGAAGATTCCTACTCACAAGGAAGAACAGAAAAAACAGTCCTTGCACTCCTGGATTCTGTTCCTGTTTCTTCAGGTAGGAGCATCGTGCCCTCAGTTCTGCAGTAATAAAAGATACTCACTGCTCAGTGGAGACTAAGTATGTCTCCCACTTTTATGACTGCACTGGTTAAACTGTTCTGCTTAGAGCCAGTTTACAACAGAGAATGTCCCCACAATGCACAATAGTAAACAGCCTAAAAAAATCAGCCAGGATCTTCATTTTGTCAGATCCTACTGATTCTTCTTGTGACTTGAAACAATTGCTTCTGTCCTGCTTGCCCTTGCCTCTGGGCACTTTGTCTAATTGCAGTGTGTGACAGTGGTATGAAAAGCAGGTATGTCTGTACAAATGATAGCTTGTGTCTCTACAGGAAAAATATTATTCTGTAAATGCGAAGTGGTTTTTATTAGTTAGATGTAGATATTGGAAGCTAGAAGCAAACAGCAGTGCAGAAATAACTTTAGCATATGGATATAGTTCATATTAAATTAGACATTCACTATGCAAGCTCATTTCTAGTCTCTTTTTTCTTCTCCTGGACTGTCTTTTGGACTAAATTAGCTGTAGGACGTGAAGCTTCTTGACGAACTCTGAGATGCTGATCCTGCCAAATTCTTGGCCAAGATCGGTGGACCTCCCTCACTTGGCACTCAAAAGCAGACATGATGCTAGCTGTTTGTTTCAGTTATAAATTTTCTTGGATGGATATTCCTGTTAATCTGGAATTTTCCTGTGTGGAATCAGCTATATTTCTCCACAATGTACTTCTCTGGTTTTAGTCTGTGCTACTTAAGCCCCTTGATATTTTTTCTTTTCCTGGTAAAAGAGGAAGACAGTCAGTTCTGAACTTAAATTTACTGGAAGCACAAGCAAAGGAGTGGGGCTCTTTCTTTTTTTTTGGACTCTGAAGTTATTCCCTACTCAGCAGAGGTTGCTGTGAAGCTAGTACAGTGTTTGCAGCTCTCAAATGTGGGCCAAGCAACAACTGTGGCGTAGCAGTGTTGCAGTGAAGCTCCTGGGACGGGCTGTGCAAGCCCTGCTTTCCGCAGCCTGTATGCGCAGAGATGTGGGGTGAGACAGGAGGAGCCTGTCCCCCATCTGCCTGTAGTGGGCATGAAAGAATATAATGATGCAAACATGATTTTTTCTTCCTTGCTTCAGAATGAGGGCTGTGCAGAGGGTGGGGTCGGACCCTTCAGCCACTGCATCAGCAAATGTGATGGAAGCAGCTTTGCCAGCACCACATTCAGAGCTACAATGAGCAGGGCAGGGTGAACTCTGCTCTCTGCCGTCGTGCACAGGGGGATGCAAAGGTGGTTGCTCTGATTCTGTGTATAAATTGCTGCCCTTAAGCTATTTATAGGCATGTAAATAAGAATCCAAAGGAACTTATCTTTTATTCTTGGCACAGTGCCATTCTGGTGAGCTCTCTGCTGGCATATGTTGTGCTGAAGTGCTGGAATGATTCAGCGTAGCTTTTCAGGGCTGAGCTGAATGTTCTTCTTGCACTGCTGTTCCCTGCATGCTTCTCTTCTTCTCTGCTGGGAGCCCTTCTCCCAGGAGGGCCTGGCCAAGGAGCTTGCCTGCCTGCCTCCTACAGCCGTGTCATGGAGCTTGTGACAATCTGCTCTCTTGACTCGTGCTCAGCCTGGTTCAGCTGCTCTGTGCAAGATCTCGCTATTTTCCTTTGGCATTTGTATGAGACCAGCACACAAATGCTTCTGATCATGAAAATCCCGTGTATGACTGTGAAGTAGCTGCCATAAATTAAAAACTGGGAGAGGAGGAGAAAAAGGCAGAACAATTAATCAAAAACATGTTAGAGAAATGCTGCTTCTTTGGAGACGACAGTCACTCTGATTTTCTTTACTTGTGTTCTGGCAGTTTCTCTACACTTGAGTTTTTGCTTCATGATTAAGCAAAATCTCAGCTTTTCAAATAAACAGCAGATAATTGTGAAATGAAGAACTGCCCCTTTCTTCCATTCCTTATGCCTCTTAATGAATGTCAGATGGGGAGAGGGATAAGAACAGGATTTTTTTTCTATTAGTGCAAAATGTAGAAGTAGCTTCATTACCCACGTGGTCATGAATAATCTATATGAAGAGTCTGAGTTCATCCTTGTGTTGCTTTTGCACATTTCAGTGCTGTCACCACAATGGCTTCAGTAAATACACTGTAATTTTATATCAATATTTCCAACAGCAGTGGGAAGGCTGTTTATGAAGTCTTACATATTCCTGTCCTGAATTTTAAAGATTTAATGTTTGAGTCAGTCTTTACTCTTTCAAAGTCACTTTTGCCTTCTCTGTGCAGTGTGAATAGCTTTAGTGTTCTTCAGATCCATTAGAGTAGACAGCTACCCCAGCTGAGAGCCCATCTGAGAAAATGCAGAAGTCAGTAGGTTTCAGTTGACTTTAACGTGAGTGACCTTGGGTTGACTGAAGCTAGGGACACTGTTGTGAGATAGGATATCCCATCCCAAATTAAGTGCCCAAGCTGTGGGCAGAAGACTCTATTGTACATGTTGAGATACAGACCAGGTTTGCTTCTGAGCTGGGATTAGAAGTTACTTGAGCTGAAATAACTCAGATAATACAGACTGTGTCTCATAGTCTTGAACTCCCATTCTGCATCTGACAAAACCAGTCTGAGCTTTTGGGAAGAGAGGATCTTGTTCAGTGTCCTATTAACTACCAAAACTGGTCAGATAGCATGGCCTGGTTAATTATGTTCTGGTGTATCTCCCTTTAAAAGGTCAAAGACCAGCATCTGTAATCCTAAATGCATTAAAAGGCAAAAGGGAAGAATGATGACAAATGATGATGAAGAATGACAAGGGAAAAACAAGATGTCTAGATTTCTATTGAAGAAAGAGGAATTAAGTTGTCCTTTGGCATAGGAATTTCGTTCTTGGTAAACTTTTGAAGATGACTTGGCTGGGCAGTAAATAGGAGGCAAGGTAACAGCACTTACCTGAGTCACTATGTCCAGTCCCAAACCTCTTGAATCTACAACAACAATTGTGAGAACGGTCTGAATCAGCAGGGCAATGAAGTTGTTGAATCCAAACATCAGGGCATAGCGTTCCATGCTCAGATTGACGGCGATCTGGAACCTAATGGGAGACTGGCAGGTCAGTCACTTCCGACTGGGAAAGCTATTGCTGTCTATCAGTCGCTGAAGAGAAAATGATTGATGGAGATGGTGCATCAAGGACAGAGGCAATGGTGCTTCATTTGGTTGTTTGCTTCCTTGCTTTCTCTAATAAAGGGTCTGGGGTACCATAGTGTATTTCAATGTTTTTTTGAACTGGCATGGGCTGCTTTTCCAACCCATGCTATCAGGTGATCAGGTAGAATGTCAGTTCTCTGTACTGTCCCCTGTTGTTCCTTCTCTGCCTTCACAGTCTGTGCCAGACAGGCTGTAAAGTGTCCATGGTCGGAAGCTTTCAGAGACCTGGCCAGGCAAGGTTGTGACCTGCTCTCGCACTGGCAGCAGTTCTGCCCTGGCTAGGAGGTTGGACTCGAAGGTCACTGTGGGTATCTTCTAACCAAACTTTCTGTTGTGATGAGTCACGTTTTGCTTTGTGACTTGACAGTGGAGGTAACGTGCTGCTTATTTCTGTCAAGAGCCTGTAGATTTTACTTGCAATATCTTTCTTGTCAATAATCAGAACATCTTTCCTTGCAATATATACCTCCAAAATTTCTATACAAACAAAAGGGTGTTATTCCTTCAGGACTCATTTTCAGTGATTTTAGCTTGGGGTTTTTTTGCAAGATTGTACATTGTTGGGGTTTTTTAGGATATATTGAAATAGTCCAGGTGTAATTCACTATAATGTAGTAAGAATCTACCAAAATGAAAATAAAGAGCTCACTTGGCGTCCTTCAAGATAGGCATAACCTTGCCATGCATTATAATTTTAGCAGTTTTTTTAAATGGTATCTGATTAATTTTGTGGTTTGACAAAAAATGCATCTAGTATTTTTGTTAATGAAATAGTGTGGTATGTAATGAAATAGTGTGGTATGTCTAAAGACATTCTAAGCAATAAAATGACTGGAGCAATAACGTTTTATATTTATTATACAGGATAAAATGTTTGTTATTAATATTATTTATATATTTCTATTTCTGAAAACGGAATAGCTTGGTCTCCTATGAGATCTTGTCTGAGTTTATATGTCCGATGTTCCCTTTTATTCCTTCCTTTCATCTTAATATCATTAATGATTATATGTATAAAAGCATGTTGGGGAACACTCTATGTCAAGTCTTTTCCTGCACTGATGCAGTTCATGGCATGCTAAAAGGTTTATCAGTAGCGGGTCTAGACATATGATAATTCTATAGGATGGCTGTCAAGGTATGCTTGTCCCTATTGTTCACTTTGCATCTTTCTTGCCAGGAAGGAGGAAAATGGCTTCTACATTTTGCTGTTACCATTGCCTTTAGTAATAAAGTTACCTTGTACTTTGTTTAATTTCTGCGTAGGTAAATGTTTGATGTCCTTTTGACAATTTTTCTTTCCTGGTTGTTTGGAAGAATGAAAACAACATAACCAGACATTTAAGTGTCCTTGTCCTCACCTAAACAGTTACGTCTAGCATTAGGTCAGCTACCTCTGAGGAAAAGGATGCCCAAAGCAAACTCCAAGTAAGGTCAGTATTCCGTGCATGATGGCAGCACTGTGATGTTTTGTACTTACGTTGCTATTGTCAGGAGGAGCACATAGCATGCCTTGAAAATGAGATAGCCAGCATAACATGCCCAGATGTTGGTAGAGAAGTGCATGAGAAACAGACAGCCAGCATCTATTGCAGAGAAGATACCTAAAGCCAGTTCACCAAAATGGTCCCAGTTAATCTTCATATATTGTACTAGGAAAGATGTTACTGAGCCTAGAAAAAGAGAAAAAACGTGTAAATGTTGTATCTGTTCCACAGCTTGTATGACCAACTCCTGCCAGTCTCACATGCTGAAAGGCAATGCTGAATAATGAAGCAGAGTAGTCTGAAGTTTGAAAGCATTTCTAATGGCTTCTGCAGCCACACAGATGACTGGTCATTTTAAGGCAACTGCATCAATCAAGTCTCTGCCATTCCATTCTTAGTTTTATTCCACTTCACAGGATAAACTGTAATGTAGAAGGATTCATTATTTAGGTGTCTGTACACAGCATGTATCTCTGGGGAGAGAATTAGGAACATGGTTTGGAGTTCAAGGAGGAAATTCTTCCAGCTTCTCCTAGCTCTCTGCACAGCTAGGCTAGTAAACCTTCTATTGTAACAGTTTAGCTCTGTGCACCTCATAGAGGTGGTAAACTGTCAAAAAAGTGAGTTTTGAGGCACCAAGGAAGTATATCCAAGGAAATGAGAAAGGATAGGTTTGCTTTTGGTGGCCCTCCTAGAAGATGCATCTGTTGCAAAGTTAAGCCACGTGACTGCCTGTCTTAGGGGTCTCAGACAATTTAAAAACTTCTGTACCTATACACTGAGAAATAGGCAAGTCCACGAGAGAGAGAAATTCATCAAGGAGTAGATACTGCAGGAGGGCTTCTAGTTCATGACTCACTTGGTCTATTTAGTTGCCTGCTGCAAGAGTAGTATCTGTTTCTCCTTAATGACTGTAAGGGTAACCTGAATGACCGGGTGTGGTGTAGATGTGTTTATTTTTCCTGGTAGAACACACCCCCATGTCTCGTGCAAGTTCTTTACAGCAACACAGTGTGAGCCAAGGCAGGGTGGTATCCTCTGATGTTACCTTTTGATAACCTCACTTTGCTTGTGCGGTGTGAGCATCTGCTCCTGGTGCAAAAGTGGAATGGTTCACATCAGTATCATAAGGATTCAATAGGGTCTTTTTTTCCCCTGCAAATCTTTGTATCTTGCAATAACTAAAATTTTTCTTTTTGTCTGGTTGCACAAGGGTATTTCACTAGAAAAACATCTTAACAAGAGGATTATGTTCTTTCTGTGTAGAATTTTTATGAAAAACTTCTCTCATCTGTGTAAGCTGATAGCATTGTTATGGGAACAGTGTCATACTTGTTTTGGGGAAAAAAAACACCCAATAGCCTCATCCAAAGAAACATGGGTGCCTCTGAATGGATTTACCAGTTAGATGCAATGTCTTTGTGACTTGCATACTTTCTGCATACTGGTAAGATACAATTATTTGTCTGGTCCTAAAGAAAAACCAACATAACTCACATTTGAACTGTTGTACATCAAAGACCTAGGTCTGGAATGCACAGGGTGTGCACTGGCTCCCTGGAGCGCCTGCGGTGGAATGGCACTTTGAAAGTTTACTGAAGTGAAACTTCAGAGGCTGTCATTGTGATCAATGTTTAAACATTGACTTACTCAGAAACGTTGCTATTGCTTCGACAGCTCCGTTGTACACTGCGGAGCTGTGGGAGGGGGCTCGGAAGTCCCAGAGCACCTGGACGTAATTCACGACCTGGTTAAAGCCGGCCGTGGCCAGAGCCCACCACAGGGACCAGTAGAGGAGTTGGCGGGAGCTGTAGCAGTCCCTCAGGTCCTTGCCCAGCTGCAGCAGCACGCTGAGCATGGGGCTGTGGGGCCCGGCGTTCCCAGCCTGGGGCTGGGGGGTCGGGCCCCTGGCAGCGGGATCGGGGCTCTGTTCCTCTTGGCAGCTCGAGGGCCTGTGGGAACTGCCTGCAGCCTCCCCTTTATCAGCCCCCGGGAGAGGCTCAGAGGCATCTTTCCTGTGGAAGAACATGCTCCTCTGGGGCATGGGCAGGAAGAATGAGCACAGGAATGCCAGGGACACGGAAGCCAAGGTAATGGCGTTGAGGTAGAAGTAGGAGACGTGTGCTAAGGACACCAGCAGCTGTCCCAGCACGGCGGCCACGGTGGCTGCCACCAGAGTGACACTCCTGCAGTAGCTGGTGACCCTCTGGTAGTGCTGGGTGCTGACCACGCTGTAGATGTAGGCGTAATAGGCCACCTCGGTGGCTGTCACCATGCCGTAGAAGAATTCCACCGCCTGCATGGCCACCACTCCACGTGCAAAGAGCAGCAGGAGCCACGTGATGATGAGGCTGATGCCCTGCAGGAGGAGGACGGGCTTGTAGCGCAGGTAGTCTGTGAGCAGGAACACTGGGAAAAGGAGAGCAAGGTAGGAGTATGTCCAAACTGGGAAAATCTGGTTGGTAACCTAGAAGAGAAGAGGAAATGTCAGTGTTTTTATTGTTGAGGAAAGGAAGTTCATGTATTTTAAATGGTGTTGTAGAGGGAAGTTTTTTCTCTGACGGAATTCATAAAATATATAACCACATTGAATCAGCATGGGACTGTTGGGCAGGCAAATGGATCTTGGATCCATTAAAGGGATCTTTTATTTATGCAGTCTGCTGCAAATTGTAACTTGCCAGAGCTGGTTAAAGTTGTACTTTTTTTCTCTTCTAATCTTTGTTTAAAAATTGTAGACAATGTTTTCCCTTTTTATTTTCACTACTTCAATTTAAACAAATCATAGAGTAAAATCATACCTCATCTGTGGTCAGGTTTTTATCTGGCCCTGTTAGATAGGGTGTTAGGAAAGGTTCTGATGGTTTCATCATGTAGAAGAATCCATAGAGGCAGAGGATCAGGGTGGGAAAAGTCCAGGTGTTGGTTTTCTCTTGCTTCCAGCAGCCCATGGCCTCTGCAGCAAAGCTGAGGAGAAAGTTTGTTAGAATTATGCTACTGCCCATGCAAGTGCAAAGAGATCTTGTAATTAATTTTTATTTAGTGGTTTCTAATGCGGAGGAGCACTCTTTAGAGGTTGACAGTTTGAAAACATTTTTATTTTTAATGTTAAAGTGAACAGCTATTCTTTACCTTTGTCTGCTGCTCTCTTCGTAGAAAGTGCATAAAAAATGAATTGGAAGATCCTTAACTGGGAGACAAACTACCCTGTCATTCCATCTGCACTGACCAAGATAAACACAGGAAAAGCCTTTCTAGATAGAAGTGGCTGAAGACAGCTGAGCACTGAGATTTCCCTCAACGCCATGACTGATCACAGCCAAACACCTTGTTGAATGACAAGGGACTAGTTCACAATTGCTGGTTTTTCTCCTTTCCCTCCTAGATGTGCATGGCTTTCCTGTTATGGAGAGCTGGTAGCTCTGGAGCCTAGCAGATGGGAGTTGCTAATAAATACAGAAAAGATGTCAAGTCAGACTCACATCTGGAATTATCTGCAGTAGAAGTCTATTTTGACATCGTATTTTCCATATATAAAAGTGGTCACAGAAGGTTAACAGTCCATGCTAAAATGAAATGAAGCAGGTATTTTTGTTCTTGTCACTAGGTGAGATGATGGAATAAATTAAAATTTGCAACTCTGCTGGACAGAGCCCAAACAGAAATCAAAATGGGTGTAATAGGGGCTTGCAAAGGAAATAGACAGTAAGTTAATATCCATATTCATGTTAGTATAGGCAATGTCAAGAATCTTAATGTGTGTAGTTTATTTTTTGGAGCCCTTTGGAGTTTGCTTATTAGCAGATGGGATTTCTATCACTCTGCTTTTGACTTTTATCTACTTGCCTCCCAAGAACTTTTTTTTTTAAGGCAAAAAATGAATTTTAAAAAAATCTTAAAAATGCAGTAGTGTTTTTTCACAAACATTTCGTAAAAGCTGAAGACAGGTCTATTCAGCCAAAACCAGTCATGTCCTGATGAGTACATCACTGCAGGTTGGATGGGCAGAGGATCTTTTTTTATAGGATGCGATATGTATAAGGCAGTAGGCATTATGCATCTTCTTTTCTAACTTCATGCTATGGCAGCGCATTTTACTGACAGCCTGATGCACTAAGAAATGTGTGCAGATCAAAGGGAATTTGAATTACTTCCTTTGCTGTGTAACGGCCGAAAGCATGGGCATTACAGGGTTTCCAGCAGAAACGAACCCAGCTCTGTGTCAGCTCTGCAGTGTGAACCACTAGATGGCAAGGTGACCTCAGCAAGGCAAAACGAGCTCGGGAGGACTGTGAGACACTGAGTGCTCCAGGAAGGAAGCATTTCTGCCCCTCCTTCCTCCCTGGCTGTTGTAACATCAGTCTGCTGCAAACGTGGCTTTGGCAGGACCAGTCTGGGCCCTGCCCAGGATCATGCTCACTTAGTCACCATAACATCCCCTGGCTCTCCTCTCACATGGTAATCATTAAAGTCATACAGCACCCCAGTGCCGTGGGAATGCTTCGTGTGGTTCTGAGAAAGGCATCGAGAAGAGTGGGGTGGAGAGCATCTCTAGCACTGTAATGAGAAACATTTGTACAAGTCAGCTGTGGGGCGTAGCCAGGGCGTATTTTTCCCTTCCCAGCCTAGATTCTCTACTCTGGTCTCTTTTAGGTCTTGCCCTGTTTGTTCAGCCCCCAGCAGGCTGTGTGACACGAGGGCAGCAAGTCTCATGTAGCCTGTCAAAATGTCCCACACCTTGGGAGGTGAGTGGGGCAAGCTGCTGCCTCTGCAGGGCTTGCAGGGTGCTTGTGTTCCCCCTCAGACGCTGCCCACCGGTGGCAGGGCTTTGCCATCCTGTGCAAGAATTCACGGTTTCAGCTCTACACGGAAGAACTTCAGGTGTGCCCTGGTCACTGCATCCCTCCAGTGCCAGCACGTGCACTGTTTGGGGTTTTTGGCTAGACCCGTACCTCTAATCTGCAGTTTTGCCCTTTGAGGAGCCAGCGTTAGGCTGGTAGGTAAGTCAGGTGAGAAGTTTCCCACTTGATTTAAGCAGCTGTGCAGTAAAAACCCTGTCACTGGTGCTGAGCTGGGGAGGGCAGTGGGCTGAGGGCTTTCAGGGGCAGCCCACTCTGCCCTTGGGGACTGGGAGATGGTGTCACCCCACCTGCAGTGGGGTTTGTGTTCACCTCACACCCCAGCCCTTGGCCAGCAGTGAGCCCCCCCAGGTCTGCAGCTGCTGTACAACCCCTCCTTTCTGCGTTCATAACCAACAAACCCCTGACAACCAGAGCTCTGCCTTGGTGCTTGAGGGGGAAGGATCCAGTTTGTTCCCGATTCAGTCATCCCATGTGGTCAATTTGTCTTTTATAAATCTAGGTTTTTGTTCACTTTTGAAGAGATTTTAGGATGCTGTGGTGGTGTTCTGCAACAAAACAACCCTGTTTCTTTTTTCCTTCAGCAATTCTTGGTGCCAGAGCTGTCAGCTCTTCTACACACAGCCTAACACAGCCTCCCAGTTCCCCATCGGATTGGTCTCTTCTTTCCTCCCACTTTCCCTTGTCATTGCAGGATTTCTGATTTCTAAAGTTCATATATAATCATACCTTCTGTGCTGGAGCTCTTCCTTTCTTTCTTCCAAGGGAAAAGCCTCCTTTTAGTATTTCCAGTCTTACTTCTGGTTGTCCTGTGTGTATTGCAGCTACTGGACTCTGTTTGGGTTTTGTGCTTTTCCTGTTCTTCTGGTGTTACAGCTTGCTCTGACACCTCCTTTGGAATGGCCTCCAGCTGGCTTGCTGTCAGCATCCACATTCAGCACCCTTAAAGGAACAGCCAGATAATCCTGGCCTGTCTTTGTCCCAAGGCAGCAGTAAATCAAGACCCAAACTACAGTTTGGTGCCTGACTGGCACAAAATCAATAGAGGTAATTCTGTTCCCGAAGAATTTCGGATCTATTTGACAGGATATGTGGCTTGGGAGCCATCTGTGCTTCAAACTGGCCTGTATTAGAGGGAGCAGTAGCTGTGCGTGGGTAGTGACAGAGGTGAGGGCAAGCAAGTACCACTGCTGTAAGATTGGAATGTATCCACACTACTTACAGGGGGTTTCAAACTATTCTGACAAACTAAAAAGTAAAATACCCTGCTCTGCTTCCTCTTGACTTATTTGCTGGCAAATTTGTCAGATCTTTTGCTTAGGAAGGTTCTCACAGTGCTGCTGAAATGGGGATAGCTGTCCTATGGTCAGCTTCAGAAGATTCTGTGGGACTCATGAAAGCAGAGTATACTCTGTGAAATGTACAGATTTTCACAAAAAGTATGTACACAAATCTAGATCCGCCCTGGTCCCACAGCATGTAGGTCTGGAATGAGGGATGTAATAATTATTTAGGAATATGACCAACACAGTAGCAAAACTTGTCAATATTTGTAAATAGGGGTGAATTATCCAATCAGAGGAAGGCTGCATCTTGGTTCACACACAGTAAAATGGAACAGTAACTTTATGGACATGTACATGAATATGAAAAAGGAATGACATTCCTTGCTGGGTCAGATGAGTGTCCCAGCTCAGCCAGTCCTTTGCCTTCACTCTTGGCCAGATCTTGCAGCCTTTTTGCCTTCTACCCCTCAACAGTCAATATTACAGGATTAGTGATGTTAGAGGGGCCATCCCTGCCTCTTGTCTTTTATAATTTGTTTGTTGGCCTTTGTCCATGAAACCATCTCCTCCTGCCGGGACGGTGCTATGTACTTACGGCGTCATAGCTGGGAGGGAGCCATAAGGATCATCATGTCCTACTCCCTGCTCCTCCCAAGACTATTTCAAACCGAACCTTGTGACTCAGTGCATCATCCACACGCTCCTTGAATGCTGGCAGCTTCTGTAATGTATGTGAAACTAATGCATGAATGGAATGTGATAACCCCTTTGGGCACTTTCCCAGCCATCGGTCACTGTCTGACACTGATCGCAGAGCTATCTTGGTTCTGCCTGTTCTATTGACCCTGTAGCTATGGGAGGTCACAGCCTCTCTGGGAGAACACTGTGTATACCTGCATTTGGTTTTATTCTCAAAAACTCTTGCCAAAATGCAGAGAACTCGAGGGCAACAGTGTTGCTTGGTGTTTGCATTGACTTCCTGAAGCAAGAATCCAACTCAAATATCTTGACGTTGAGAAAAACTGCAAAATTTTGCTTTTCCTGTAACGCAACAAGGAAGAATGATTTAAGTAACTTCCAGGCACTGATATTTGGTTTCTCTTCTTTCAGATCCTCTTTTATCCTTTATTATCTGTTCTTTCTACAGTCTACAGTCCACCTTGTTTGTAGTTAAAACTTCATGCTTTTTCACTGATTCATATCTGAATGCCAAATGGAAGACTGTAAAACTGTGATGACCTTATATAAGCTTTTGGTCAACTTGAGTCTTACACCGTAAGCTGCCTGCAGCAGAGCTTGGCTGCTGGGTTTGAAGGGGACTACGCTCTCTTCACGAAGTGTAGTCAGAAGCAGAAGTGTTGTTCTGCTTGGAGGGTGGGCTGGGGGATATGTTTCTAGCTGACATCCCAATTCTGTTCAGTTGGGAAAGGGAAGATTCTGTAAGAGTGGAGGAAAGGTGAGTTTCATGGTAGCAGTGTATCCTAAGGAGTTAATCTAATATGGTCTCTAATGAATCAAGGAGATAGGACAGTTCTGAGAGGGGAAGGAAAGGCAGTAAAGGAACAAGACTGCAAACCTCTGTCATCTTGATGCCTTCTCCTGCCTCTGCTGCCTCTTGGACTCAATCCTGATATTACCTCTAGTGCTTCACAGGATGGTACCAAGGCTGAGAGACTCAAGTTGGCAGTGTGAAGTGTCTCTCTTTCTGTCTGGTTGGGCACTGACTTTCAGCTCACATCTGTTTCTTGACACCTGCCCAACTCAGACAAAGAGACTTCTTCAAATCAAAATGAAGGCTTATTCTTTTTGAAGAATGTGTACTGTGCTTTCTAAAGCAAGCGATAGCAAAGAAAATTTTCTGTGGCTAATACTGAAGATTTTTCTCCATTCATGGCCAAATACAGCCTATGCTCAGAAAGGTTCCAATGGCAGTTATAAAGATTAAAGTGTATTTTTGTCAGATTTCTCAGACCCAGGAGTATTCACAGGACAAGTTCACTTTCTGGCTTATGGATGAGCTGATCTTTGTCTTTTCTCATGTACTGCATGCTCACTTTGGGAATGAGCTGCTCTCTGCAGTCTGGCCCTGAATCCCACGGTGTGTGGGTGAAAGTTTCCATAACTTGCTTCTCAGCTGAATCTTACCCCAGGTTCTTAAGGTGGCAAGACATTCATTTGCTGGGATCAGGCGCTTTTCATCTGAAACACAAAAATGAATACGCAAATTTCAGTTTGCGATGTTTAGCTAGGAGGTACTAAGGGCATTACTCCAAAGGGTAGGTTAGGAAATACATTCAACCAAGCTAATGTTTCAGGTACTTGGTTTAAATGTAGAGTTAACAGCTGCTTCCTTATTAAAAACTAATGATGTTGGATTATTTTTCACTATGCTGTACATAAGATAAGGATAATGCCCTTCCTTTTTATCCAGTCACTCTTCTTACTCTTGTCACTGGAGTGCCCGTTGCCACTTGTACTGTGCAGGCTGCTGGTAGCAGTGCAGGATCTGGAACAGCTGTGCCATTAATCATCATCCTGAGTCATTTTGGTGGGGGGGGTTAATTCTTTTTTCTTACAGGCAGCATTTTTGTGGTGGCACATTTGGGCACAAACAAGGCCTGGAGCTCTTGTTACAATGTGCAACCAACATGGTATGGAGCACAGAGAAGTCCTGTGATGAGTTTATGAAGACTGGTTGCACCTACTTTGGCCTGCAGAGCTGTGCGTTATGCCCCTTTTGTACACAATGAAGTCTGGGCCAGTGCTGGCTTGACAGGAGTGATTTACCCTCTTAATCTCCTGTTATTGGCCAGGGAAAGTTAAGTTGCATTAGCTTTCTGCAATGTAAGTCACTGGCTGGTTTGTCTCTCCTTTTGGTTACAGTTTCATTGCTGAATTCACTGTAGGTGACAGGTCACTGATGTAGCTGTGAGAGGCTGGGCAAGGAGCCTCCAGTTATAGTGGGTGTCCCCTTGGAAGCATTGCCAAGACTTTACAGGCATCCTTATTTGCATCGCAGTGACCTGCATTGCAGCTCTGATTTGCTGTGTGCCTCTTGCAAAAACCTGTCAGAGACATTGGGACGTTTCCAAATAAAGGTGCTTTACATTGTCTGAGGACTGGGTTTGTTGGTTGAGCAACCTTTTACTTTCTCCCTCTTACTGGCACAAAGCACACTCTTCTCTCCCAGCTGAGGGGTGCAAAGCAGTGAGGTCCAGAGGAACTGAGGAAGTATCTGCTGATCTGCTGCAAAATTCATTGTTCACAATGAAGCTATGAGCTTTGTGGTATCTTCCTCTTTTCTTCAAAGGTCTGAGAATGCCAGACAATTCAATTTCATCTCTTCTTTTTGTTTGGGTGGGGGTTTTTTGTTTGTTTCTTTCTCTGGTTGGTTTTTTAATGTTTCAAAACTACTGCTGAATAGCAACAACAAAATCAAGCGAATTGAATAGATGCTAGAATTTCCAGGATTGAGCAGACAGATGATATCTCTTGTATGGTCTTCCTCTTGGGATCGGGGCATATTTTGGTCTTAACTGCCAAAGTTATTTCTGTTGTAATTGTGTCAACAGCAAATTACTGTCTTGAGACAGTAATGGAGAACTAAAATTCCAAAAAGAGTGTGATCCAAAGTTTGCTGGAAGGCGGAGAAAATCTTTCTGTTGCATTCAATGAATGCTACAGCAAGACAGAAGGGCTTACAGAAGAACAGGTTATACCTTAAGTAGGTCCTTTAGTTTTCCTTATATTTTTCTTCCAGATCATCAATGGAGGACAGGAACTACTCCTTTGTCAGAGGAATTCTCTGAGGATTTTCCTTTCTAATAAAATGTTACGAGCTCACTGCTGTAGGTTTGCAGCTGACTTTTGTGCAAGTGCTGACTGTGGCTGGGAGCACTGGGCTCTGCTGTCCCTCTGTCCCCTACACTGTCAGCTTTTCTAATGGCATAGAAGCCATCAGTGTTTAAAGCAATAACAGCAATTTTTTCTTTCTCAGTGAAGCGGGGAAAGATGATTCTGGTGAGAAAAAAGTGGCTGAGTTTTGCTATGGCTGCAAAGTAATCTTTCACCACCACTTTGATGTCAAGATTGGCTGTGTGCTTCAGAAGCTGGTTTTGAGCTCTTCAATTCTGCAAACCATGATTGAGGGAAACACATCTACTGACTGTAGCTAATAAAAACATTTCGCTAATATTGTCTTGATATGACCTACATGTTACATGTAAGAATGAGATAATTGCTTTCATAAAATATTAAATGCTATAAAAGTTGAGGCCTGTTTTCTCATCAGTGCCAACCACAGACCATGCCAATGATGAGTTACCCGTGATGAATGAGCCAGCCAAGGTCCATGAATCCATTCTTACAGATTTTTTTTTTAATTATGGGATTTTTTGGTTTGGGGGTTTTTTGCTGTTGTTTGTTGGTTTTGGGGATTTTTTTTAGAAATTAGAAAAAAATAATCTTTTTTACTCAGTGCAGTCATTGGGTGGCATGGTAACAAAAAATGAGCAAAAAAGCACTGCTTTTAGGAGATGAGGAAGAATATAAAAGACTCTATAAAACTTCACCTTTAGAATTTCCAACTACAGTTAGATTTAGATGTATGTAGGATGCTTCTCCCAGCACCAAAAAAATCTCCTCTATCTCCAAGTTTGCTACTTGATGATTGGGCCTGGTGACTTTAACATCTTATCTGTAGTTTTTGTAACAATGCCACACAATCCAAGTCAATGCACGCTCTTTGCCTGTGGTTTAGTCTTTCTTGGATTGCATACTTTTAAAATCTCCAGTTAATTAACAAAAAGGAAGTGATATATAGGTCGAAGAAATCTCATTTTAATTGGTTGATACTTCTAGTGACTAATGCTCACTTACTGTGGATTGCCAAAGAGAAACTAGAGGAAAAACCTGAAGGGATTTCTAAGGAACTTTCCATGTTGAAAGATCACTTTCCAGGGCGTGTTCCCCTGTAGACTTATCCCACAAACCTCCCACTAGTGGCAGATATTGTCCTATCATCACAGACGGATGTATCATTTGAGAGATGCAAATTTACATTTGCACAACCTGTGTGTGTAGGCAGTTTCAGCCCAGCACCTCCTCTCTACCTTTCTTTTACCCTCAAGGTGCATCTCATTACAGACACCATGAGAGACTTCGAATCATTGCAACAGCCCAAGCAGTGTAAAGTCCTGCTGGAAGAGCATTTGTCACATTTTGACAAGCGCTCATAACAAACGGGCTGCTTCATTTAATGCTAAACCCGTAACGACACCTGGAACTTAAAATAAGTTCATTATGCTGCTAGTGTTTGCTTAAAATGTCCTGAGTTCTTCTAATACCTTGATTTTCTTGCCAGCTCAGAAGAGTTTTGATGATAGAGTCATCAAAGTCCTTAGGGGTTTTTTTTTTGTTTAGTCGGTTGTTTTTTTTTCCTCAACAGTGTGTTAGGTTTTATCCATTTCATAAAGAATAATTTTTTTTATGTGGTCTAAGTTTTTCTCCATGTGCCTGCACCTTCCTGTGAGTTCTTTCAAAGTCAGAGCAGTTACAGTGTTGTACCCCGGAGCTCTGGCCCTGGTTCCCATGCCCCTCGATGTCCTAGGTTGGGTACAAACATGAGTAGAAAGGGGACCAGTCTTTGATCTGAGGAAGGCTGAGCCTACTTACTTGAGGAGATATTCTTGTAAAACACAGGTCACTTTGGAACAGCAGATATCTGTCACGCCCAGGTTGCTTGACTTAGAACATCTTTTCTGGCTTAAAACAGTTTTTCTGTCTCTGGTTCTTGCCTTGTTGCTTACAAGAGCACCTGATGGTTGTGACCAGGCTTGTGTGGTTGGAAACAGCACCCTCCTCAAAGCCCCAGCAAAGGGCCCAACCAACATGGCACTTTTGGGGCTGGCTGGAGTTGTCTGGGCTAGCAATAAGTAAGAAAGACTTTGAAAATGGGGACAAGCAAGAGAATGCTTGAAGCAGCCAAGGGAACCCTGCAGAAAGAGAGGAAAAATTACCCTGGCAGATGTTTCCTTAACAGGAACTAGGGCAAGGCTGCCCTTTTTAGGGCCTCCAAATGCCTCTTGCAGAAATCAAGAGGTGAGGACCAAGGTCCAGAAAAGGGGCGTAGGAGGGTAAGAAAGTCAGTGATCTCGTGTTATGCAAAAGAACCTGTAAGAGTCAGGATGGAAGAGATGTCGTGGTGTGGTTTCCTTGGGAAAAGAGCAGGCCTCTTGGAAAGAGGGAAGTCCAAGCCAGCTGGTTTGGGCAACCGTGGTTTAAAGCTCACAGGAAAGTCCCTATAACATAACCATGTAGTTCTGAAAAGCTGCAGTGATTGCAGCACTTGCCTTGAGAGGGCCTGTGTCCACAGCTGCTCTGCCAGGCTTCCTGGCACGGTCACTCCACAGTGTTAACTAACAGCTATTTAAAATTATCTTGATTGATTTTTGTTTGGCAATCCAAAATAAGCAGGTATTACTGGGTATTTTTAAGCTGGTCTTCCAGTAACACGTGACAAAACACTGGTTGTGTTAATAATGTACTAAGTAGTCCAAGTAATCACATGTTCTATATGTCAAGTATGACTTACTAAAACCTTCATGAGTTCTTTTGGTCAACTTAAAACTTTACCACTTCATATTATTTAGTTCTTCTTTTTTCTCTTTTCTTTATAAGGTTTGTTTTATTTGTTTTAGGTCTTCCTAAAGGGAGCAAAGAGAACACAAGAAAAAAAGCAGCTTCACATTTTTTAAATTATTCTCTTCTAATTTTATACAAAACCATGTTTCAATTGGGTTAATGAATAGTTTCAGCCCACCTAAAACTGCATTTAAATGAAAATTTTAAGTAGCAGATTTTTCCCCCTACTTCTATTCTTGTCTATTACTTTTCGAGATTCAGAAAATGTCACGTATATCTCTTTCATAATTGCCAAGGCCCAGTATCGTTTTCTTCTCCTTCTGAATTAAATATTTTTAAAGTGCAAGCCCTCATTTTTTAGTGTTGGAAGGCATTTTCATGGTCAGGCTGTGGATTTTGGTTCCAGCAATTTTCCTTTTCAAAATCTTCTTCGAGATCTATGCGTCTTGGGGAAACTCTCAGCCAAACCAAAGTAGTGGAGAAGCACCTACTTGTGCAGAAGTGGTGAGGGTCAGGCTCAGTTTCAGTGTGGCTGTATGATCACTCTAGAGCTGAAAAGTTGCTGATAGCTTTTCTTGGTGAAGATTTTGGGATGTTAAGCACATCTGTTTCTAACATGTGTTTAACATCCTTGCATTGCATTCATTAATTACATTAATTACTTAATTAATCACATTGATACTTTTTATAATCAGGTTTCTTTTTGTCTGCAAATGATGCTTGGTGGTCTCAGTCCCTTGCAGGAGATAGCGTATCCTCTCAAGTGATTCCTTCCTTTCTTCTCTTCCTCACCTTTGTAAATTATTCAGGACAATCTGCACTTCTGGACTACTTTAAGGATCAGAAACCTATTAGTCAAAATGTTTCTGCTGGTGTGTTTACTATGCCTAAAGGCAAATACAGATTAAATGGCAAGAGAAATAGGGCTGAACAAAGCAAATACAATGTAACTTAGAGCCCAGCTTGGCAGGCAGCTTTTAACTATTTCCTCTTTTGACTATGTGGTGTCTTGACCCTGGCTGGATGCCAGGTGCCCCCCAAAGCTGCTCCAAGCTGGGCAGAGGAGAAGTAAATAAGGAAAGGCTCCATGATCAAAATAAGGGCATGGAGAGATTACTCACCAGTTGCCAACACAGGCAAAACAGATTCAACTTGAGAAAATTAATTTAATTTATTAGCAATCAGGGTAGGACAATGACAGATAAGATCAAACCTTAAAACATCTTCCCCCCACAACTCCCTTCTTCCTGGGCTTAACTTTACTCCTGATTTTCTCTACCTCCTTCCCCTAGCAGTTCAGGGGTATGAAAATGGGTGTTTTGGTCAGTTCATCACATTACCTCTGCTGCTCCTTCCTCCTCAGGGGGAGGACTCTTCACACTATCTCCCTGCTCCTGCACGGGCTTCTCTCTCCGTGGGGCCACAGGTCCTGCCAGGATCCTGCTGCAGTGTGGGCTTCCCAAGAGGTCATAGCCTCCCTTGGGCATCCACCTGCTCTGATGTGGGCTCTTCCAAGGGCTGCAGGTGGATGTCTGCTCCCCCATGGGCTGCAGGGGCACAGCTGCCTCACCATGCGCTGCACCTTGGGCTGCAGGGGAATCTCTGCTCTGGAGCAGCTCCTGCCCCTCCTCCTGCACTGGCCTTGGGGTCTGCAGAGTGGTTTCATATATCCATCCTCCATATACTCACTCTTCTCTCTGGCTGCAGTTGCACGGGGTTTTTTTCCCCCTTCATAAATACATTATCCCAGAGATGCTACCATTTTTGGTGATGGGCTCAGCCTTGTCCACTGAGTCCTTCCTTGGAGCCAGCTGGCCTTGGCTCTGCCAGACATGGGAGAAGATTCTAGCAGAGAATCCACCCCTGGTGCCTACCCACTACCAAAAGCCTGCCACACAAATCCAATGAAGACTATTTTTTCATCCTTCTTTCCAATTACAGGCTTTGCCATCACCTTTGAGAGGTCCATTTCTGTGAAAAGATGGTTGGCTACCTCAAGGGACTGTAGACAGAGTAGAGTTAACTTTGCAGAGAGAAATCTGACCTCAGAACACTGGATATTTAGCTTGTATATGTAGGTAGCAGCAAGCAATCAGCAGTGCCAGGATGGCTGCCAGGATGTTCATGGCAGGTGCCCCAGGTCTCCTCATAACCTGCACTTTCGATAGATGGGAAGTTAATTTCTCCCAACAGGCACATGTCTTGTCCATAATTGCATCAAAGCAGTGTCATTCAATGGTATTTCTGGATCTGTAATTTATGAAGTGCAACCTATAATTAGTGGAAATTGGCTTCTTCCTCAGATAACAATTTTTGTCAGTCATGCAAGCACTGAATTGCATGAAATCACTGGATTGCATCACAGCCTCTAAAGCTCCAGAGATGTTGAGCAAGTTACCTCTGGAACTTTTGTGCTTGGGATTTATTATGCATTTATTCGTCAGAGATTATGCAATGATTAAATCCCCGTATTTGGCCATATTCCTTTCAGCTACTGCCTTCTCATGCCCTTTGCTTGGTCAAAGGAGTCCTAAACCACTGGAAATAACAGAAGGGAATTTCCCGTTTGGTTCTGTGTTTCCTGGTTGATCAGCTATATTGCTGTAAGGCCTTCTTTTCATCAGTTCAGAAAAGGTACTAATATGCAATAACAAAACATCTCTTTGTGAGGAGGAAAAACATGGAAACTATTGTTAACTGCCAGCCGATTAACAACTGTCATTGTGTTTCTCATCTTATTGTAGGGCACAGGTAAAGATATTGACAGTGTCTGATATTCAGGTTGATAAGAGATGATTTGGGCTTTTTTATTTTAATCTTTCACATTTAATATTAGACCTAAACTCATAAAGTGACAATAATCAAATGGTTAATGATTATAAAATTCCTCCTCTTCAGAAGTCCATGAAGTGTTTTAACTCTTACATGGAAACTGGGTGGGCTGCTCCTGTGCTTCTCTGTGATGGGCAGGTGATGTGGTAAGCTCATCCCCCCAAATAATGCCTTTTTTTCCCCTGTATTGGGGGTGTTTATCAAGGCTGAAATATTAAGTCCTCTTCAGCTCTTCAGACTTCCAGCAGGTATCTCTGTGAGTAAAAGTCCTTTGGGATATAAGAGAGGAAGCACATAATCAGGATGCAGCAGCTTGGTGACCAGGGAAAGTTGCCTCTGGCTGTAGCTTTGCAGATGGTGTCTCAGAGCAGTTTGACTCCCCAGCTCTCCTCTTTAACATCCCCAAACTGCTCAAAACTGTCAGTTTCCCAGTATTACTTGGGAAAAGGCTCAGTTTTTCCTGATGCATTTCCTCTCCTTCCACAGGTCTGACTGCATGGCTCTGCAGCACTGGCACCTAGGCTGTCTTTGCCTCATCTTTTGTTACACACACAGGAGGGGTTTGAGCCTGTTTTCTCTAGCCCCTGGAACAATGGAAGAGGAAGCTTAGGAGAGGATGAACACTTTGTCAGTCTGTGTTTTGCTGCTCTGCCTTACTGTGAATGCAGTTGTTGTGAGGGGATCTGAGGAGGGACAACAGAAGGGAGGGAAGCTGAGAAGCTTACAGCAAAGGCAAGTCAGGAAGACAAATAAGTTAGGAAACTAAAATAAGAAACAAACAGCTAAATGGGAAAAACTCAGAAAAAATAATGTGGGCTTGATTGTGGCTTGGGAAGGAACCCAAGTTTAAGATCATGCTCGGGGAAGGGCCACATCCAGCTTGAGTATCTGCAAGGGTATTCAAACTAGGCTTTCACATCCTGTCCTGGACAACCTGTCCCAGTGCCTCGCCCCCTTGCTACGGAGAGGGGGTTTCCCCATGTCTGATGGGAATTTTCCTTTTCACAATTTGTGGCTGATCCCTCTCATGCTTTGGCTGTACCCTCTGAGGAGACTAGGCACAGCCCTGCCCATGCAGGCACCAGGGCAGGGAAATGATGGCCTCCCTTGACCTGGGGGCCCCCTCCACGTGCAGCCTTTGAACTGCAGCAGTGTTAAGACACTAAACACATTTATATGGCACCTGCAACTGACCCAGGAACAGGCTCAGAGGTGCCACTGGCCACCCTGGGGCCTGGCAGCCCCATCTCTTGCCTGTGTGGCAGTCCCTGTCCAGCTTACATGGCCTCACTTGGTCACACAGGTGACAAAGGAAACCAGGTTTAAAGTTGGGTTGTGTCAGGATGGACAAAAGTCACTGTCCCCTCATTCCCAGGGAATAATGAATAACACTTCCCTGGAACACAAAAGCACCTCCCTGTTTTTCTATATTTTTTGCTTTCTGTTTGCATTATAGGTTTGTGAAGGTAAAGACTGATAAAATACAGTTACGTGTCATATCAGAACCAGCAGAGCTTTCTTCAGTTGTTTGCATTAAACCTTTCTGGATTGTTCTAACTACTTTGTGCAAATAAACTGAAGGTACTTTGTACACACCAAGTACAAACAAAATGACAGCGCTCCTGAAGTTTGGCCCTCCTTGTGGCTGTTGTTCTAAATCTAAATCTTAACCTAATTTCCTAAATCAAACAGAACATGCGATAAAAGGAGCACCATGAGCATGAGTCCAGCTGTGACGAGGCACATCGCCAGCCATGGTCAGTTGTGGGAACCACTGGTGTGATGAAAACTGCCTGAGGGCAGGAGTACGGGGTGAGCACTGCCTGAGTAGCATCATCACTCTGGTATCCAAACTGCTGGTGCTTAGGTAGAAGTGTCAAAGCTCAGACGAGAAGATTCTGTCCAAGAAGCACTGAATGGAGAAGAAATAGAGCTGTAGAGGCACAAGGAAGACTTGAGGTGCAAGGCCACCTCCATCTGGATAACAGTATGGACTAGGAAATGGCATAAGAAATGCCAGAGTTGGGTATAGGTATGTAATATTGGGATCCATGAAATCTGTACACAAAGGAAAAAACTACCATTCTAGTCAGCTAGTTTGAGGCATTGCCTAATGCTGACAGATAGTCTTTAAAGCAGTGCAGAGATAGCTGCATACTGAGAGCGTTGATCTCTTTGTATTTTTGTGGCATTTCGCTATGATCCATAACGCAGTTACAAAAAGCTGCATACATCAGGGCATGGGTTCTTTGTTGCATCCTCCCCACGCTTTGGCCAGTTGCTGTGACTCTGCAGAGAAGCACGTCCAATATATGTGATGCCATGCACACTGCAAGGTTGCTCCTGTGTACCTCAGCCATATGAAATTCCCCAAATTCTCACTATTACATAGAGAAATTAATTTCTCTGAATAACAATCTGTTCTAGAGTTCGAGCTGTTTACATTTCTACAAAGAAATAATAAGAACTCACCCTTTGAGAGAGGTACTGGAACTCTGTGAAGGATAGAAGGCATGTAATTATGACTTGACTACAGCTGTCCATGAGCTCTACCGTAAGAGACGCCACTTAAAGCTCAGGTTACTCTATAAGCACCTGGAGCTGGCAGCAGCTCCTGTGTACACTGGCTGGCCAGGACATGGCCTACAGCCATAACAGTAGTTTCACACAGATCCTGAAACAGCATGGGAAAGTGCCATCCTTCAGTAGCAGCTCAAACAATGTACTTGGAGTGGTGACAGAGCCTCTCTCTGGTGGTTTCTCTAGAGCTGTGCAAGGCAATTTTAAGATTGTGTGTATTTTTGTTGAATGTTCAGGAGTCACAATACTCTGGTATGGTTCGGGAAAGCAACAAATTACAGCTATTGTTTATGAAGCAGCATTAATGCATTCTAGACAGCACAGATTTGGAGGAGAATATAGGCCCCAATTTCAAGTTTCTTTTGAGCTCACTCTGTTTCAGATAAAATAGTTCAGATGTGTAACGAAGTGGCAGGAAGTCACGGCAGGGAATGGTTAAGGAAATGGTTAAGGAAATGGTTAAGGAAACTAAAAAAACCCATTTCCATGAATACTCAATGTTGCTCACGTGTCCTTGCCAATACTACAGTCTAGAGCTCAGAAAGCATTAATTTGGAAAGCCTGATGTTACTGTGTTGGCCAACCAGTAAATATTAATGTAGCACTTTGGTGTCAGTGCAGCTTGTGACCCGTATCCTGTGAGCTTACCATACTGAAACAAATCTGGCTGGCTCAGCCCACCTCCCTCTGCCCCCAGGCTGGGTTTATTAAACCAGAGCACAGCACATACAGTTTCTGTAGGTAACATTTAAAGTTACCTACATTTGACTTTTCTCATTTCACAACCCACACTCCTACCCCTAAAACTACACATGCTTCACCCACAGAACCATTACCTCACAGCCTTTTATTTCCTTTTCTTTTAGACTGAATATTTTAAGCTACTAAAAAAAAAATATTCCCCAGCACACTGTTATCTCCGGTTGTAGTACCCGGAAGAAGTGCTGGGGCCAAATCGGGCACGATGGAATTTGCTGTGGGGAAACCCGCTGATGACAGTGGAACCCGCCCGCGTGAATTCCCATGGCTCCTGCCACCCCTTTATAAGCAGGTGGAGGTGCGGCAGGGCTGGCAGGACGAGCAGCCAGGCACTCACTGGAGCACAGCTGTGTGTGCGGAGAGGGAATGACTGGCTGCAGCAGCAAGAGCATGGTCCTGGTTTCCGTGCTGGGGCTCCTGGCGCTGCTCCTGTGCGGCACCTCCGAAGGTGAGTGACCTCGGGCGTTCTGCCCCGGGAAGGGCTCCCGGTGCTGCCCACAGCTGGCAGCACGATGAGGCTGAGCTGGAAGGGAATGGTTTCAGCAAAGTGTGCTGCCTCATCCTCCTCCTCTGTCACGAGGGAGCTGGATGGCGGGGGCTGAACAGTGAGTGCCCTAGACAGCCGGGCAGCGAGGCCCAAATGGGGTCTATTGACTTTGTTGTTTTCCTTCACTCCAGCACAAAGCAACCAGGATTGCTGCCTGTCTTACACCAAAGTGCGTCTGCCTCGGTGGGCCCTGAAGGGTTACACTGAACAGCTCTCCAGTGAGGTCTGCGACATCCCTGCCATCATGTAAGTTACTTCCTGAATTTCCTCTGGTTTTTCTGATATATATTAACCTTAGGATGTCTGTTTGGGCTAGAACAATGATTTGAATGTTACAAGCTTGATTTTTCCTGCCTTTTCAAAAAGTTAAATTAACTAAATAGAATGTATATCACATCTGTAAACAAAACACACAACCTCTAGTTGATAGGGACTACTAACTCACTGGACAGTCATGCAATGTAAATAATAAATCTGACTCTTTAGGAATCAGCTGTGCAAAAAAAGATATGTTTTGTCTCCAGCTAAGGGCCACTCTGGCCAACACAGAGTGCTCCCTTGCCAAAACCTGTGAACAGACACATAAGTGACAAGACTTCTTCTAATTCACAGGGATCTGATTTTTTTTTTTACAAGGTTTTGGGCTAGGTGTTGATCTGTCACCTTAGCTTGATAGCAGCTATTCTCCTTAATCTTATAAATCGTTTCTGGCATCCAGCTAAGGTCTTTGCCTCAACAGATCAAATAAATTGAACACAATTTTATGGTGCTAAAAATGATCCCTGAGACTGAAGTATCTATTACATTTGAATTTCTTTTTGTTCATATAATATTGAGGAGTTTGGAGCATCCCATGTCTAACTGGTGTTTACAAAAGCAGTTGCTATTGATCATTATACAGAGTAACTGTACTTCCCACAGCAATTACTGGCAGGAATTTCTAATGATTTACTGATTTCTTTATCGTTATTTCTTTTCCAGTTTCCACACCTCCAGTGGGCTGAAGGCCTGTGTAAATCCTAAGGAAGGCTGGGTGAAGAAACATCTTCTTTTCCTGAGGTAGGAGTCGAAACTTCTAAATAACACCAGACTGATGAAAACAGGGCATGCATGAAAGCCTGTCTCTTGTGTCTCCTGAATGCCACTTTTGACAGCATTGGCAAACACATTTGTCTTTCCATCTCCTGTCAGGCTCAGCTACTCCTTTCTAGAGTCTTCTCAGGGACAGTCAGGTCACATGTCCCTTTTTCCACCTCACCTATTCTCTCAGGGAAGAAGAGAAAACTATAACTGACCTGTGGCTGAGGTAATTATTTATGTGTGTCCTCTCTTCCTTCTAACAGCCACAAGCTCAAGAAGATGTCAGCCTGACACGGTTTCCAGCACGGAGCTAAACACAGACATGGCTGAAGAAGCACTGGGTTCAGGCTCTCAGCTGAGATCGTTTGTACTCTGTTGTGTGCTCACTCACCTCCAGCTCCGGCTTCTTTGGAACCATTGACCTTCTCAAGTTGATTCATATTGCATCGCTGTTTTGCTTGAGTTAAGCATGTTGTTAAAGTTTATATTTTTGCTAATATGTGTATGTTACTGATATGACATGAGTACTATTTAGTAAAGACTACCTTAAGCTGTTGTACAGAGTGTGAATTTTACTAAGTTTATTGCATGTTATTTTTGTTCTTTTCAACATGGTTAAAGCAGGTTATTTATTCTGTTTATTTTGTTATTGTCTTGTGCCAAAATGTTGTCTTTAAGCTGTAGTTAGCATTATAATACCTCTTGAACTATTGTTAAACAAAGTCTGTTTGTAGAAAAAAAATGGAAATTGGAATTTTTAGAAAAATAAATGTTAAAATCGGCACTCTCTGATATGTTTATTTGTTTTTAATTGAAAATGTGACTTGCCCTTGAAATGAATTCCTTTGTTAAGAGCCTCCAGCTGAAACAACTGCACAGGTGTTGACACCTGTTAAAGCCACTTTCCACCTTGCTCACTTTGCTTGCCCTAGGGGTAGCTATGACCTTCACCCATAGGATATAATTCCTTCCTCACTCCCAGACAGCTGCTATATATCAAGTTTTTGTTTAGCATGAAGACTTAGCTTCATCTTAATCACAGTTGAGGGAACTTCTTTTGCCAGTTTATTTATCCAGGAGTAACCTTACACATTGTTACTGGGCAAGCTTCTAGCTTATCACCGAGGAGGATTCATTATGGTAACAGGATCTGCTCTCAACTTAAAGGGCTTTCTCTAGAGGAGAAACTTGCAGTGCTTTCCTCCCCTTTTTGTGTTTGCCTCTGGTACCGTATGGCTTCCAGCATAATGAGGCTTTCCTGATGCAGGAGCTCTTGATGGAGGTCAGTGATACCTGATAAAAGTAATGAGACTTCATGGAAGAGATGGGTGCAGGTGGACTGGGGAAGACTGCTCAGCTTTTTATGTACTGTTACATGGCCCATGAGGACTTCAGGAATGTGACCATGTAGGATGTACAGGTGTAGTCCTCTCATTGTCAGCACCAGAGTCTTATGGATAAATTTACACCTTGCCTTTTATTACGTTTTAGTCATAGAAATACAAGCACTAATTTTAATTTAATTTAAACTTAAATGCAAAGTATTTTTGGTGCCCTTGAGAGAGGAGCTGAGAGATACTGGGTTTTTTAAATGGTGTTTGAGTGTAAGGCTGTTATTTTCTGGTTTCAAAACCTGCTAGAACTTAAAACAACTGCTTGTGGCTCTACAAATCTGGGAACTGTCAGCTCCCTATGAAGGAAGCTCTGAAGGACCAAGGTGTCTAAAGGGGCAAAATTAATTAGCTTTAATTTCCTTAAGGTGGATTTCTGATATTGAGAACACAATGTACTCTCCAGGGAGAAGTAGTTACCCAGCTTGTTCCCTGGGAATTCCCCTAACTTCTGGGCAGAACTGCAGAGCTCTGTCTCATACCTGCTAGCACTGGGGTGGGCTGTTTGGGCTCAAAGAGTTTGTAGGATAAATCAGGCACCAACAAAATGGTACAGACACGATGAATGGGTTTCTGTTAAAAGTGCTGGAAGGTGAGGTTCCCCAAGCCTACCTTGGGAACTGTTGTTAGGAACCAGAGCTGTAAAGAACTTGGTGTAGAAAAGCCTGGAGTCCAAGGGTTGAATTCAAAGCAGGAGAGCAAAATAAGGAAGTGAAGACCAATGTGTGGAAATCTATGAGTGGCTCTTTACTCCCAGTTCAGGCCTCTTTAAAGTTTTGCATTTCTTCTGTAACTCGCCCTTCTTCTGGTCATCCATGGTTCCATTGCTACAAAACCCCACATGCTTCATCCACAGAGCTACGACTTGTGGGATTTCTTTTTAGTTCCTCTTATTCTGGTTGAATTTTTTTTTTTATAACCAACCCCGTGGGAAGAAAAAAGATATTGAAAATATTGGTTTCTATGCTGAATATCAGAAATTGCTAAGCTTGTTATGTTACTGGTAGGAAGGTCTGTGTAGAAATAGTATGTCCCTCCATGCCTTCCTGAGGATACAAATAGGTATTATAAGTAAGCGATGCAACTCCAAAATCATCAGATCAGAGGCACATTTTTATAAGTAACCTTAAGTGGTCTGTTAAAAGTTCAGACAGCTCTGTAAATCAGAAAACCTGATTACTTTGATGAGATTGTTCTGCATTTGAATAGGTGAGTTTGTCTCCTATCTTTGGCCTTCAGCTCCTAATTCAGCCTGTGCAACGAATAATTTGGGATGCAGAATTAAATGATGGTCATTTGGAGACTTTTTCTCTTCCATTTATATAATTAAAAAAAACCAAAATATTTTTTCTTGAAAAATGGTTTTTATTATAGCTTGGATATTTGACAAGTAGATATGAGAGCTTTCCCTTCAAACTCTGAGCACAACTTTATACTTCAGTTTCAAAGTGTCTTGCTATCCCTGCATTGAGACCAGTCCTTGGGGATTCTTCTGCCAGCTGGAGTATTGCTATTGAATTCTGTTTGTGTATGTTCTTTCTGTGTTCTTTTTGGTTGGTTGGGTTTTTTTAGTTGTTTTGCTTTGTTTTTTGGGTTTGGTTTTTTTTTTTTTTTTTGGTTTGGTTTTTTAAAATAGTTTTTATTTTTGCTTCTTTTTAAATTCTTTTTTTTTTACCATAAAGCAATCTCACACCTTTCGAAGTCAGGAATTGCAGTATTTTGTTGTGTTAGGATCTTTGACAGAAAAATTTCTTGTCCACATATGGAATCATAATTAGATTTACTAATTTCTAATTTTTTTTTAATCACACTCCAGCACAAAGCAACAAAATAACTTAGCATTGCACAGTCAGTGATTTTTGTAGGGAATAGCAAATCTTCTGCTGAATTAATTTTGCTGTTAAAATACAAAACCTGGCATATTCCATCTGCTGGGGAAGTACTAGCACGTTATTTATTGCATTTCTCTTCAGGTGATGGTAGCTTCCCTTAGTTAAAGACTGTTTTATTCCTTCCTTGTCTCCCGATTTTTCACCAAAAGGGGAAAAACATAAAGGGGGGATTGTAAAGCTCCTGTAAATCCAAAAGACAAATGGCTGAATGGCCTTGTCCTGCAGTAAACCCAAGCTTTACTGGGTGTGCTTAGTGACAGTCACACTTTCAGCTCCTCCACAGGGATGTTGATAATTGGTCAGTTATTTTCAATTACCAACACCAACGAGCCCCCATGCAGCCATGGGAGTGACGCTAACTTCACTCCCGATGAACTGCAATGCACCATTCAGCTGCAATTTTGTTGAGAATTGAATCGGTGAACTCAAGAACCACAAAGGGCTTTAAGCTTATGACACTGTCACTTGATTCTAATGGCATCCACCCAGGTGGATGAACATCAAAACAATAGAAATGGATCAATTGTAACATGACTTCTGTATGCTGAGTTCAGCTGTGTTACACCCTGGAAGTCTTGCTCCAAATACCAGGCTACAGGCAACATCCTTTGCCAAAAAATGAATCATAAAAGAAGCTTTTAATCTTCAGAACAAACCCACCGTGTTGTGCATGCTAAGTGTACTAAGCAATTATAGCTGTATGACTGTAGATAAATGAAAACTATGATTTATGTTCCCATGATCTTGTGGTCGCTCTGTTCTGGGAGGTGTCAGCCTTAACTGTGCAGTGTTGCAGTCCTAAGCCTGGAAAGGCTTTTGAATTGCCGCGTTTATTCTTTCTGTGCTGTCAGGTGCGGATAGCTTCCAGCCAAAGGCCTGCTAGAGCTGCTGGTTTTAGACTATTTAAATGTGATATACAATAGCTGCAGTCCTGTGGCTGCTATTGTACATTAGCCATAGAGTATTGCTCATATAACTACCACTGCAAATAAGCCCAGGCACTTGTTTGATAGTGTTTTAGCTTTCTTGAATTTCTAGCGTTATTCAAAGATTATGCAATACAAAATACATATTAAATGTAAAAGCAGCAGATGAAATTTAGAATACTATATGGATAAAAAACAAGTATGAACAGGAAAAGTAGAGACAAAAATACTACTGTTAATTTTAGTTTTTAAATTTACAACAGAATTTCTACAGTTTTGCTTCCATGACTTCATTTAAACCTCCAAAATAAAATAATAATTTTACTTATAAGCACCTGCATTTACATTTCCATGTTCCTGAAATTTTGCTGCTCCCTAACTTTAAACTGAAAACTCTATTAATTTCTTTTTTGCACTCTCTTTGTATCAAGGGGGAAATTTATAATTGGGGTTTGAAACTCCCTGAAAAAATAGATATTCTATAAATAGTGCCCATATATGGAATGTACTGGATATGCTTACAAGGCATATCCTATATGAGAGGGATTTTATCTACCATTGTGGCCACACAGCTGATGTACAAAAGTGAGGAGAGAGAGATTGCACATGGCACATTCTCCTAGACTGACAGTGCCAGCAAAGGGATATGAGCATCCAAGGAGAAAGAGCTACCCCTATTCTCAGAAGAGGTGGCTGATGCAAGTGGGAGTTGACTTTGTATAGGAATCTATTCTACAGATAAAAAGTTGTATCTCAGGATCTGTTGAATTTGGTTCCTTCCCAATACTACATATTCATGAGATGCAAACAACTAAGGTTCATTAAATATATACGTAATTACCGCACATATAAATTTAAAAACCCAACCCCTTGATTAAACTTGTTTGTATGACCTCTGTACCCAATGCATTTCAGCGTACCAGATGTTCATGATACTCTTTCTCCTGAAGTATCTTGAGTTACCTAAAAATCTATGCTTCACAATGATTACTTTTTCTAGCTCTCAAAATTAACCCAGACAAACCATTGGAAAACAAATGATGAAGAACATCTCAACAGCTTTTCACACCTAAACTAGTTGCATGATGTTTCAACACCCAACTCACATTTTTGTGTAGCAGCTGTAGTAGTGAAATTTAACAGGAAGGTTCTTGCCATGTTTCTTTCAGTGAACACTACTTCCAGTTACCAGAAATTATGATCTTGAGCCCCTTTTTCAGTGAAAACAATGCTTGTTCTAGCTGAGACTGAAGATGTGTATATTCTTTCTATCTGTTTGGTTTACAGGGTTTTTTCTCCTTGACATCTTTAATGCTGGAGATGGATGGAATGGCTCACGGCCTTTAGAGATGATTCAGCATGCCCAGGCTACCATTAGCTGTCTCTGTGTCACAGTGCATGAGAGGACACACGTGGGTAGTTGTAATAAGATATCAGATATGCTTTCTGTTAGACAACACTTGGTTAAGAGACGTGCTCATGATAAGGGAGAGAGAAACAAGCAAACCAGCTTCTGGAAATGGGAGCAGGGTGGCCCATCACTTGGGTTTCCTGGCGAGAAAGCCTGAATGACAAGGATCCACTTAATAGATAGCTACAAGATAAGGCAATTCAGGAAACATGAAACATTGAAATAGTGCAATTGGGGATCCATGGTTAGTGTAGGCATGTACCAAAATATTTTTAATTTCTTAGTCAAACGTTAGGTATGGTGATTCAAACTGTAACTGTCTTCTCTCCTGGCCACATGCCCACAAGCCAAGGCAAAACATTTATGAGTAGGCAGAGATGTTATGTGTAGGATGGTCTAGTACAACAAGTACTCGACTATTTCTGCATATTTTGGATAATAAAATTTAATCAAATCATACATTGTTTTTGAAGGAACATGACTTGCAAGGGGATAAACCCTGTACCAAGAATTCATTTACACAAATATGGAGGTGCCAGCAGATAGCATCATTAGGTGCCAAGGGCAGAGAAACATTACAAATCTGTAAGGAGCTACAGACTCAGACCTGTCGGGGAGCAGACAGCTATGCACTGACTGATCAAGCCATTTGATTAGAGTGTGCCAGTGGAGATGGGTTCAAGTAAGTGGTCCAATTTGCAGTGAAATTCTCAATTACAGTGTCAAGATTAAACTAGTAGTTTAATATCCTTGCAGCATCATTGGTCAGGCACAAAGCCAGTGATAACTCTATAAACATACAAAGTAGGCAAATGGGAAATTGAGAATGATAGATTTAATATGGCAGATAAATCAGAGCTGTAGAGTGATCAGTGTATAGAGTGACTTCAATTGTTCACTCACATATGAATTGTATCTCATGTATAAATAAGCATTGTTATACAGCTGTATTTAGGGAATGCAAATCAAAATGCTCATGTAAAAGTTTGTCATGCATACCTGAAAAATAATGTTTTAGCTATATGTCCTACTACAGTGATATTTTCTTTTTCAAATATACATTTAATAGAGCTGGTTCAAAAAAATTATTGTGTGTTCCTGTGAGCATCTGAATGTTTCATGTTGTTATGACTAGGAATAAATGGTCAAAATGTCTTTCAGAGATGAGGCACATCTCAGATACCTGAGATATCTGCAAATCTCAAAGACTTGCTCACTCTACAGCATTCCCAAATCAGTACAAGAGTAAGCAAAAATGTTTAATGAATTTGAAAGTGGGTAATGCTGTATTATTGCTAACTACAATTAATGGTTGATATACATACACCTTGTTTTGCACATCCATATGAAGTACATCAAAATTATGGTAAAGAAATCCAGAAAAGAAGACAATCTAATAGGACTACCACACTTAATGAAGGAATATAGAATCTTAGAATGGTTTGGGTTGGAAGAGACATTAAAGATCATCCAGTTTCAATCCCCCTGACATGGGCAGGGACACCTTCCACTAGACCAGGTTGCTCAAAGACCCATCCAACCCCAACCAACCTGGCCTTGAAACAGATATGGAAAAAACAACTGCTTAAGTGAAATGCTTAATAGATTACTGAATTATAGATATTAAATATAAAATCACAAACTAGTTACTTTGGCTTTTATTTTTTCATTAAAAACAATGGTGAGATGAACATGCTTCTACTTCAGTGAAGTTGTTTTCTAAAACAAAGTGGCTTTCACTACTTATATTTTCCAGTTCTATTGTAGACTTACTAGAAATCCTGTTATTTGTCAGGAGTTTTTACTGCCTCCTGACTCATGGTTTGACCTAATTGTGCATTATGTATATGCAGAAGAGCTCCTCTTTTTTCCTCTCTGGGTGCATCTGGAAAACTCACTGACCGCAGAACCCTTGCGTTACTACCCGATACTGTCAGCTTCACCGTCTCGATGGGATGATGCAGAGCTCACCCTAAAAGTCTTCAGCCCCCTACAGTCTGGGCCATGGAAAGAAAGATTAAAGGCATTTCTGAGTTCTTCTCAGAAGTGGTAAGATAAATATATCTCATTGGGGTTTTTGCACTGAGGATTTTTTTTTCGTCAGGTCAACTCATAAACTTGGCAATGTTAAGAGGAAAGACTCTCATAAGAAGTGGACAGCAAGGAAGGATTTGTTTCAGCTAAGTGAAAATTTGACTGAAGCAAGTAAGGATGTATGGAATTCCCTGACTGCATGGGATATGCAAGCAGTTTGTCAGAGATGGAAAATGGAAGAGAAGAGCAAGGAAGAGAACTACTGTTCCTTTCTGCTACTTGTTATTATCTCATTGTAGGTGAACAGCACACGCAACTATTTGTGTGAACACAAATTTGTGGGTGACACACTTTCTTGGCAAATTCCAACTAGTAATTTTTTTTAATTTTAGATTTTAAAATTAATGAAAACAGCCACGCAAAGAGGAAAAACAATCTTTGGGAAAGAGAACATTTTGTTCTACAATGCACTGTCACTTCTTTCTCCTAGAATAGCTCTTACCTAGCAAAGGGCAAATTCCCAGGAGATCATGTCTCTTAAAAAAGTAAAAGTGTTAACATTAACATTTTTCATGGCTGTGGTGTCACGATTAGCATTGGAAATAACAGAGCAGAAGTGAGAAGGAACTCTAGCAATGCACTGAGAAGTGTATGCATACACTGAGTCTGTTTGGGCAAGAGGAAGCAGAATACGCCAGAATAAAACAACCTTGCCGAAAAAATCATGTAAACCCATTTAATTCACCAAGCAGAAACAAGGAACTGTCCGAGAACTGTTCTTCTGCATTCTACAGACCTGAAAATTATGAGAAAGGACAGCACACAAAAACTCCCCTACGTAAAAATTTGCTGCACCCACTACTGGCATAACAGAAATAGGAAGTGGCTTTCTACATATTTCCCTCAACTCAGACTGCATTTGGGCTGGCCTTTCTGATTGAGTTCAGTATACCACAGACTGACCTACTTCAGAACAAGTGGGTCATGATACAACTTTACACCAGGAAGCTAAAACCCCACTCCTCTCTGCAAGTGTGTTTGAGTCAGAAACATTTGCTTCTTCTCATCCTTAGGACTGTACCTTGGCTCAAGAGAGGATTTCTCAGAACCTGCATTGGCAAGAAGAACCCAAGGCTCTCCAAAGGAAGTTCTTCATTGTAACTGGACTGATTTTGCTTCACATTGTCTGACACAGTTCCCTTCAGCACTGTAGTTAAGTGTACACTGCAGCCTTTCAAAGCCTCTTGAATACAGACGGATGAGTTCTACAGTATCTTCACTTTCTGCCACTCCTGGAAGCTGCTGACATAAGCAAAAATGCACAGGGAGCAACTGATATATAAATTATCTTTCCGGGCTGATATCATCAATACTTTTGATCTCTGTGCTTAAAAGCTGATTATCTCATCCTGGATGTCTCAGTATTTAATTTTTCTTTCCACTGTAGATATTTTTGAACTCCCTACAGTGTGCATTCTTTGAAGCTGGCCTTTCATGACTCATAGGCCGCGTGCACTCTTTAGACACTAAAAAAATATCAGGGCAACAATTTTGCCCAAGCAGTCTGAAAATTTTCCTTCTAAAAGTATACATTAGTTGCTCCTTTTCATGAATTTGAAGAAAAGCCACATTTCTTCTTAACAGTTAAGGTTTAATGGTATGGACATGAGCTCAGTCTGCTGCATCATCAGCATCCCTCTTAACTAGTCTTCAAGTAGCAACGGAATAGCAAGTCCTTCCATTCATTCCCTCACCACAGTTTTCCCCTTTTCTGCCTAAAGCCTTCTCAGGTAATCCTACCTGTGCTACAGCTCTGGTTCTGTTTTGTCAGAAGGACATACTGTTTGGCACTGTATATGTTTTTTGCACCCAGGTAGCACTGTGGGAAAAGCTTTGTCTCAGCACAGTGTTAACTCCAGCGTTAACCCCACCCAGGGTCAGAAATTTTTTCTAGTGACTCTATAGGAGTGGAGCAAACAAGGCCATCACACCAGTGCTTCTCTGGGTCGGCCTGGAGAGCAGGCACAGGGCTTAGAGGGATTGACTTCTGCCATGATTCCACTGCTCCCTAATCTTACGCTTACAGAAGCAAGGAAAGAGGTGAGAGCTGAGGCCTATTTGATTTATCATTTTCCACTGTCATTATTGCACATTAATCCCAGGTAATGACAAATTGTGAGGTGTCTGTGTTCAGATGAAGATTTGGAGCAAGAAAGTGAGGGGAAAATGTGCTGAACAACAGGTACCAACACCACAGAGCTTTGCAGTCTTTCCACTTCCCTCGCCCCCGTTTTGACTGTTTTGTTTAAATGTGACTAAAACAGTTAAATGTAGTAATTCCAGTTGGCATTAAGTAATACTGAAGGTACCAGAAAGGCTGCATGAATCTGTGTTTAGGATGAAGAAATTAAATTTCAAGGTAGGAAGCAATGTCCATGCCATGGTTGTTTGTTCATGTCATTTAAGTGAAAAGAACAGAAAAATATTTATATTCTGATTTTATAATCTGAGTGGATACACATTACCCTAAACAAATACAAAAAGTTGTTAAGAAACTGGAGACCACCATGATTTGGGGTTGTTCAAAAAGTTATTTTTGAATAGGGTTGGTCCAAGTAAGTCAATTCAGTTGGAAAGCTGCTCAGATTGTTTTCAACAAAAGTATTTCTTATCTGCCTCAAGACTTTCCACATACAAACATGACAAAAGACTTAAAACAAACAAATGGGAATGAAAAACTCACAGACCACTTTGTCCCTCAGCCGTGTCCTCAAGTAAGTCTGGAACTGGCCATTGTATTTTATTTCCTGGCTTTCAAAAAACCAAAGGACTGTCTTCAAATTGAAGCTGTAGGGAGCCATATGGGTGTTTTTGGAAAAGTCACGTATTGTTAAACACCGAGTGGGACTGTCTTGTATTGATCCATTGTCAACAATGTGGGCTATGAGATCGGCCAAATGAAAATGTGTTTACAGCCTCCTCCTATTGATGCTCTACAGCCATTTCAGCATAAAGCTTGACTCATATTTTTAGTGCTTTTAATGCATTATCTTTTAGCGATCCCATGTTGGTTACCTCTTTTCAATTACTTTTTTTTTTCTCTTTTTGATGAAATGCACATCCAAAGAAAGGCAGTGAAACTCGTGCAGGGTCTGGAGCACAAGCCTGTGAGGAGCAGCTGACAGAGCTGGGGGTGTTTAGTTTGGGGAAAAGGAGACTGGGGGGACCTTATCACTTCCACAGCTCCCTGAAAGGAGGGTGTAGCAAGGCGGGGTCGATCTCTTCTCCCTGGTAACAAGTGACAAGATAAGAGGAAATGGCCTCAAGTTGTGCCAGGATAAGAGGAACCGGCCTCAAGTTGTGCCAGGGGAGGTTTTGATTGGATGTTAAGAACTGCTCAGGAAATTGGTGGAATCACTGTTCCTGGCAGTGTCCTAAAGGCCTTGGTTTCGTGGTGAACAGTGTGGTGCTGGGTTAATGGTTGGTCTCCATCATAAGGCCTTTTCCAGCCTAGATTCTGTGATTCTAAACCGTATTTTCATACATGTTTCAGTCCTGAGTATCTCTTTAAAAAAATTAAACTGATTAGGTTTTTCTTTTTTTTAATTTAATTAATCTTTGCCCTCTTTCCTTAACTATTCACTTTCCATATAGCTTTCATACATTTACTATGCCGTTACTCGTGGCTCTTCAGCACTCCGAATTTTATATACTTTTTTAGTGCACTCCTTTCTAGATCCGCTTCTTTTCTTTCCGTGGCGCAATCCAGAATTCCTCGCAGCTTTGTATGGATGATGTAGTGCCAGCAGCGGGGCGGTAACGCTGTCCCCGGGGATGGCTCGGCTGAGCAGCCACTAG
>VZTD01004251.1:859450-947555 GCA_013397725.1 Rhagologus leucostigma | reverse complement strand
CGGGTCCCCTCGCACCGGCAGGGGCTGGGCACGGCCGGGCGGGTCCCTCGCGCACCTGCAGCCGGCTGGAGCGCAGGTGCCGCTGTTTTGTCCCGGTGCCTGGGTGAGAGGCTGCAGCTGGAAGCGGGTCATCGCCCATCGCGGCTGTAATTAGGGACTTACTGCAAAGTCAAGGCAGTCTTAGTCATGTAACAGTAAGGAGTTTAAAAGTCAACAGTGGCTGTAGCTGACGCACAAAAAAAAAAGTATTTGTGTTTTTAAATGGCTGTTTAGCAAAAAAAGTTGCCACTCTCTACAGCTACCTGAAAGGAGGTTGGAGCCAGGTGAGGGTCGGTCTCTTTTCCCAGGCAGCCAGTGAGTGGATGAGAGGACATCGTCTTTAGCTGTACCAGGGGAGGTTTAGATTGGCTATTAGGAAGAGATTCTTCACAGAAACAGTGATCAGACGTTGGAAAGGGCTGCCCAGGGAGGTGGTGGAGTCACCGTCCCTGGAGGTGTTTAAGGAAGGACGGGACGTGGCACTCAGTGCCAGGGTCTGGTTGACAAGGTGGTGTTGGGGCAGAGCCGTGCTTTGAAAAGCAGTGCTGGCAGACTGTCATGGTTTATCCTGTACTCGGGTTACTCAATGAAATTTCAGAAGTGAAACAAGCTGGAGGTGGCCAGCTCAGGAAGAGTATTGGAAAAACAGATCTTCCTTTCAAATTAAGTACTTTTCCTATGAACTTTGTAAAATGCGGAATGGCACAGAAGTTCATCTAAATTATCTTTTCCCACAGAAAATCAAGGAGCAGCTGAGCCCTTTATCAGTTGTTCCAAAACAGGAAGCCATGTGGTTAAACATTGTAATACTCCAGCTCAGTGGAAGTTGCAGAGGTGCCAGAGCAAACCCAGAAATGTAAAGTGCGTTAGGATTTTTGACGCGTTACTGCACTCAAGCCTTTGCAAACACTAGAATAAATGTAATGGATTTTGTAAAACATCTTTTCCAGGCTTCTTGGAACACCAAACTACAGCAAGTATCTTCTTTGGATAGCTTCTTTGAAATTAAGGGTGATGAAATGATGCAAAAAAGTTGTTGGAAAAAAGAGTTTGTTCACTGCCAGAATAGAAAAATCTCAGAAATAATGTTGTTTAGTATATTTTTTCATGTAAGCACATCAGAGCTGTTCATCACCATGCTTACTCTCAGAGAGAACAGCCAACCTCCTTCCAGCTTCAAGAACTGGAAGTAGGTCTCTTGAAGTCAGTGGAGCTATAAAGGTGGAAGTGTTGCTGTCTACAGTGCATGTTATAGAATTCCAGGAGTCTAATTATGACCTGTTTATCACTTGTTTTTAAAGGAATTATTTTGGAATATGTAGAAGGTGGTGAGTCAAAGACCAGATCAATAGATCTACTTGATCTTAGACCGGAGTAAGTATGATATTATTTCGGATAACAGCGCTCTCTACCTTTTCATAGCATGTTCATGTACGACTCTCTTTGACTGTTTTAGACATAGTTGAGGTCAGCTGTTACGTAGAGCCTACATGCTCTACTCAGCCAGCTCTGGTAGGAAGAGCTTCAGAAAAATAACACAGTGCCACCATTAAATAAAGTTGCTCAGATCTATGGAGTTTCTTAGGCAGAAAGACATGAAGTAATATGATTGTCTTAATACCTACATTGATATGGAAGAGGCCTTGAATGTAAGCCAAAGTCAGTGGACAGTGTAAGCTGCATATGCAAGATGAAAAATCCCAATTTAAAAAATTATTAAGTTTTGTCTGCCTGGAACCGTCCAGTATAGTGCTGTGGATAAAACCTATTGAGTCTCTTTGTGAAAGACATAAGTTGTCTGGTGTTACTGAACAGGAGTATAAATGCCCAGAGGATACTAATTTATGGGATGTAGTGGCTCCCGTTTAGAAGACTGATGCAGAAAATCCCCTTTAGACTTGAACAATTTCCATACTAATGGAAATGCTTGGCTTTCTTGCTAAACTGATTTTAGGAGTGTATTCATGATTTGACTGCTGGCTATTGTCAACCCTTAGTTTCTCACAGAAGGCCAGAAATCAGCAGTTATGCGATACCATGGAAAGATGATCCAGTTCCACAGACCAGCTGTGACCCACTCCCTGGGGGCTGCAGGGACATCAGTAGACTGGACCACATTGTGGTAGTTACTGTCACAACTAAGAGTTGTAGAAACAGCCATAGATTTCTGAAGCCACAGACAGAGATAAACTTTGCATATATAATTTATCTTGTTACTCCTTCATGGGCAATTTGCTTGGAATTTATGAAATTCCGGTTTAATTCAGATACTTAAACTGACAGTTTGGGATGCACATCTGCCATGTCTGATCCTCTGTGGAAATCATTTGAAAAGATAAATTTCTTGCCAAGCTACGATTTTTAGAAGTTGAATTTTACTGTACAACTTCAGTGAGAGAGGGAAGGAAGTATAAAAACCAAGAAAGATTTATCCATATTTCTTTAGGCTTTATGGAATAAGATAAATGCATAACATTTAATTGCTTACTTCAGTTTCTCTGCAAGTAAATCATATTCTTGGGTTTATATTCATAATTATTGCCAGAGGATGGAATGTGATGGGTTTGTGTTTGGGGTATTTTTTGAGTTTGTTTTCATTCTTGTCTCGTAATTAGCACAGATGTCACAGCCTTAGTAGAAGAAATTCAAAAAGGAGAACCTCTCATCACAGCTTCCTGCTTGGAACATGTCATACATCTAGTACAAAGATTGCAGGACAAGCTAGGGGAAAAACAGAATCACAAATTCTCTCTTTTTAAGGTCAGAGGCATCTTTCAAATAATTTTGGGCATTTTGGGGGGTTTAAGTTGTGATACTGTGAGTATGTTTTTACTGCTGTGTGTTGTGCCTAAGGGCAAAATTGGGACTCTATGACTGATTTCTTGGCACTTCTCGATCCCCTCTGCACTTCTAGAGCAACTGAGTCTGGCCTGGTTGTTTCTGCCTGGAATTCCCCCCAAAAGGCTGAGAGGTATAACTGTCCCTAGACATTGTTTACACAGGTTTATGCACTAGGGTGTGTTTTGGATGGAGAGAAATCAATCTTTTTATTTGTCAAATAAGAATTTGTGGGCCAGCAACACCCATAGTTACATTTAAACAAAACTTGCAAATAGACCCCAAGTAAATGAGCTGTTGGGAAAGGACCAAAATATTTTCATACCATTGTCTACTTGTTCTTCATTTTGTGAAGATTATGGGATTTATGCTATTATTTTATGGGATTTTATGATACATGCAGTTGTCATTACTAATCCTGGTTTTCATTACTTTCTGTCATTACTATTATCTTTGAATATTGATAAATTTGATCTTAAGCTTACAGACAGCACTTGAAATATTACTTCAAACAAATAGGATTTTTAGGAACAGTGCTTAGAGAGAGCTTTCAGAGATCCAAATCCAGGATTCAGCCTGTCAGAAGAGAATAGGTTTAGTTGTATTTAATTGTGGAAATGAAACTTTCTTCCAGAGATTGCGTGCTGCAATCTGACACAGTTAAATGTTTTATCTTTATTGTGTCAGCAGATGGCAATGTGTGGCTGTTAAAGAATGTTGGTCAGTGCTATGGTGTTTACTGTTACCTTAAATTAAGAGTGAAAAAGAAGTTGTTTTCGGTTGGTTTGTTCAGTTAAAAAACCTTTACGTGTTCCTAGGTATAACTTTGGTTCTTTTGACCAACAATACTCATCTGGGTGAATTCTGCAAAGATGTATTTAACCTTGAAAACAGAGCTATGTAATAAGGTATCTTAAATTTGAAAAGTTCCTCTTCTGAGTTATGCTCTCAACTGAGATAATGCCTTGCTTTTCAAAAGCCTTTAAAATTGTTTGTTCATCACAGAGACTGACAGATCTTAAAATTCTTGTTCAAACTTGAATGTAAATAATGTATTTGTTCATTGTTGGGTGTAGTGCTGTGTTTGAGCTTCTGTACTTGGAAATAATAGAGGCAGGCAAATCCAATCAGTGCTGCCTTATTTCCTTCACTCAAGAGTGGTTAAAAGTGTGTGAAAAGAACTTGTTTGATGTTTCAGTTTAATTGAAGGCTTCTAAATGAAACATGAGTACCAGGTCCCTCTGAGATACTAATAAAACACAAGAGATAGGTGGGAGTGAGATTTTTTTTTTCTTTTCCCTCAAAAAAATATTCCATGTGTGCGTTGTTTGGAAATCAATGGGTTTTTTTCCTGTTGACTGGAGTATAATCTGAAACAAGTGTATAAAGTCATCTTTTTGTTATTTCCAGTAATTGTGGTGATGGTGGTGTGTTAGGCACCCCGCAGAGAAACAAGCTTTTATAGCAATTTCTCAGGTTTTAAACTATTACGTGGCATGGGATGCTGTAGTGATTTGCAGATTTTTATCTTAGGTACAGCTGTATCTTAGGTTTTGCAAAACTGAGGTATATTTTTTCTAATATTGCCTTAGGGTTTCATTATTGTATCATTTACAGAAGCAATTCTTGCTGGCTCAGAGTTCAGTGGATGAAGCAACTGCAGCACTGGGCATTGGAAGAACAGAATTAGTCTCATAATCTGAAATTATACAAAAACTCATCTCGTTTTCCTCCCTCTTTTCATAATTTCAGAATACCTTTGGGTTGTTCAGAGCTGCCTGCATGTAGTCCTAAAAATGTTATGGGTCAGATTTCCATAAATTTCCATAATTATTGATTCTCATGTGCAGATGTATATTGTGGCTGTTTTTAAAAAACACAATATTTTTGTCATTTCCACATCTTGATTGCTCATTCCCACTTCTGTAGCTGAAAGTACAACTTGTGTTGCTTTCTCTAGAGAACAG
Source organism: Rhagologus leucostigma (assembly GCA_013397725.1). Classification (NCBI taxonomy): domain Eukaryota; kingdom Metazoa; phylum Chordata; class Aves; order Passeriformes; genus Rhagologus; species Rhagologus leucostigma. Next base: position 942,711 of record VZTD01004251.1, on the reverse strand, counting down.
AAATTGCTGTTTCTCTAACATAAAATACATTTTTTCTTTCTCTCTCCCTCTCAGTCCTTCACTTGACAATTGTTACTTCCATTTTGATGAGTCCCTACTCTTCTGAGTAGAAGATGAATGAGCCTCTCTCATTTTCCTTTTGGAGACAGGCAGCTGGGAAAACTTGAGATAAGAAAAAGGAGTTGAAGCTCTAGTAATATGTCAGTGATTAAATCTCATTGTTCATAAATAGTTTCTTCTTCATTCTTACACTACAGAAAAGACCTAGTGAACCACTGGGGTATCTTTAACATCCCTTTACCTCACTGTCAGCAGTTGCTGTGATTTCCCAGTTTATGATTTTAGTATACTTTAGACTTGAGGAGAGGGCAGCTTGTAATAGGTGCACATTGTTCAAGTGCAAACCATGTTTTACAGCAGGCAGTTTATTCAAACACCAACCAGATTATACGGTTTTGTTCTTTTGAAAGTATCGTGGCATGGTGACTTCCACTGGCAGTATCTGACATTATTTTCACCTCTGTTTAATAAACCTTAGTATGTATTATTATGGCTAGGGGATCGTTCACATCCTGTATTATGTCTGATTAATCACCTTAGAAACAACCTTAGAAAACAGTGCCCTCCATAACCTACACAATAGGTGCAGACATTAAATTTGAAATTCTGTCTTGCAATTTTGTCTTGCTGAGTATCTTTGTTATGGTTTTGCACACCTTGTCATGATCTCATAGGACAGAGCTGTAGTTTATATCTCTTCTTCCTGTTTCGTATAACAAAGTCACATACCAACTGGAAGCATCTCATACCCTAAAAGTCTCAAATACTCAATTTAACTGGATTTCTTGGTTCGCTGGATGAGGCTTCATATGAGTTGGGATTTCTTTCATCAGTGATCTCAGCAGGCATGGTCTCCTCATTTGTTTTGCCCATTCAGTGCTGGTCTAGGGTTACTTTGCTGGTCTTGGAGAAGGTGAAGAAAAAATGCAAACGTGGGGGAAAAGAGTTCATTCTTGTAAACTATAAAATTGAAATCAATACTGTATCACATCTTCAGTGATAACCTGATGATTAATGTGGGATTTCTTCTCCTCTAACTGGAGGAGGAGAAAAAATTAATCTGTTGAATATTTTGAGCAATTTTGTTTGTTTTGTTAGCATCAAATGTTTTTCCTCTCACTGCCCCCACTTCTATTTCAGGTGCTTAGAACACACATATTGCCTCTGACTAATGTAGCATTTAACAAATCTGGTTCCCGGTAAGTTGCTTGCAAAGTCAAAGTACATAATCATTAATTGAAGTTTTTTACTTGTAAATTAAATGGTAAGGAAGCTTCAGTGCTCTTATCTTTACTGCAAAAAGAATTCAGCTCTGCTGCTTATAAGCAGCTTCAGGCATAATTGGGAATTATATTTCAGGCCTCTGTGGGAAAACCAATGGGAGATGCAAAAAAGTAGCAGGTGAGATTCAATTTATGTAATTTTTTTCTTCCACAGCCACAGTCTGTTGGCAATTGCCATATTACAGAAAGAAGCACCTTTATGGCAATAAACTAAATATTGCTAAAGCTAAATGAGTCTTTGACATAAACTCATTTGGGAGTTTCACTGTAATGGAAGTGTAGCTTTCATGTTAATTGATTTCAATGTGGACATATGTCTTAGCATTTTTTCCTTCATGTCTTGAAAGCAGCAGCATGCTTTCTAGTTGAAATACATTAAAGATTAGAAAAAAGATGTTTTTATGAAAAATATGTTAAAAAGAAAGAATAAAAGGAGCCTCTATGGTCATTAATCTGTATTTTTGAGATATAGGGTCTGAGACAATGCTAAATGAAATCTGTGGAAATAAATCATTTGCCTATGCATTGGGACCAGTAAGATATTTGCTGTATTCGGAAATTAATTTCTCTTTGCTTTAGCTTTATCACTGGAAGCTATGATAGAACCTGCAAACTATGGGATACAGCATCGGGAGAAGAGCTACGTTCACTGGAGGGACACAGAAACGTTGTCTATGCAATAGCTTTCAATAACCCCTATGGGTAAATAAATTTCCTCTGAGAATTCTTCATAATTGCTACTAATGTTATTTTGCAAATACTGTAACATTGACTATTTCAAATTGAAAGAGTTCAACTTCTGAATTTGTAGAGTTCAGCTATAGCTAATCACTGTGGGATGACACTGTCATTATTTGTACAAGAGATCCATTCAAACATGTTTTCTGCTATCATTTTTTAAAATAAAATTTAGGAATTCTAACCAAAAATTTAGTTAGGTATTCAGTCTTGAAAAAAATATAAATGAGTCAGTTGAATATATTGAAACACAGTTTATTTCAGTAGTATCTACATGACCAGATTGTGTTCTGAATGTTAATCATTCTCTTCTGCCTCCATGTAGTTGTGTGTGATGTGAGATATAAGTACTTATGGCGGTCTGTGTTGCTTCAGTTAAGGAGAAAGAAGTGGATTTCTCCATTTGCCATTACGCATTCGATATTATTTAGGACATGATTTAGAAATTTCACAGCTTTCGAGTAATTTTTGTAAAATCCACAAGGTGCTGCTATGTGAATGTCAGATATTAATTTTTGCACCTTTTGTTTTCTGCAGTAACTGTTTGCTCTAGGTTGGAATTGCCACCTGTTAGGTGAAGGGAATTACATATTAGCTACTGAAGTTTCATTTTCATTTGCTTCCTGAGGAAGCTGTCATGTGTGAGAAAACCATTTTGTCTTTCTGTAAAGTAAGATAAACTAATTCCTATTTTTCTATTGAATCACATTACTGTCTGATGTCCTATTAATCAGTTGAACAATACACAGTTAACATCAAGAAATAAATGTTAAAAGATTTGTTCTAACACTATTTGAAACTTCATCTCTTTCTTCTATATGAAAAGGAAAACTTAGACCCTGCTGTGTCAATGTCTTATATTCTGATATTATTCTTTACTTTAGAAAAGCATTTGATGAAGTTCGTTTATACAGCTTGGTGAAACTAATGACAAAAAATCTGTGCAAAGATCAATAACTAGACAGTAACATAAAAGTGGAGAAGCAACATACAGCAAGACAAAACCTGATTAGAACCTTGAACTACTTCAACATTAAAAATTTGATAAAAAAAGAACTTTTTGTCTGCTAATCTTTAGGTTTCGATACAGTGCCGCTTGGTACGTTCACTTCACTTTAGTCTTGCTCTAACTGCAGATGGTCACAACACTTCCACTGACTTCAGTGGGAGTAGAGTTCAACTTTTGAAATTTGGATGAACTGCTGGCGAACTGACAAACAGATGTTATCTGTTGAAATTATGTAACTTCTTAATACATCTGTAAGTCCAGCACAGCATCATCCCTAAAGTAGGTCAGTCATCAGTTATGAACACTCATATGAACACTATGTTAACACATAGTGCTAACAACATTAAGACTATGAACGCTGTGCTAATAGATAGGCACAGTAGCTCTCTTAGAAACTCATTGCATCTGCTAGTTTTTTGCCTAGCTGTAACTTGTGTTTGTGAAATCCTGCTGCAGGATCTCGTAGTGTGGCAGCAAGCACCAAAGTGCATGGGAGCTTCCAAGGCTGGGTATTGTTTCTCTGGATTCTGCTGTCTCTGGAGTCAGAGGGTTTTCTAAATAAAAATGATAGGATTTTTTTTCTATTTAGTGACAAGATTGCCACCGGATCTTTTGATAAAACCTGCAAACTGTGGAGTACAGAAACAGGAAAATGTTATCATACCTTCAGAGGACATAGTGCAGAAATAGTGAGTAGTGATGGATGCTTCTTATTCCTTTATGTTTCCTCACACTGTTGTTGATGACTGTGAGTTCCAACTGTGTGAGCTCCCACTGGAAGGCACAGTTATTGTGGTACATCTGTTCATACATCCAGATCTTGTTAACATTTCTGCACTGCAAGGGAAGATAGTCTGACAGTTCTTGAGATAGACTAAACCCTCATACACAGTTTGAAATTCTATTTTTATTTTTACTTTGTTCCAATTTCTCTTGTTTGGTAAATGTTAAAACATTGAAAAATACTATAGCAATCGGAATTTTCAGTTTATTGTACATACTTTCGACTTGATTACGTATCACATGTTTTTCTAGCTATCTTGCACTGCCTCTCCTATTTGCAGAACTAAATACACAAGAACATCATTGGTTGTGTTGTTGTCTTTCACACAGAGATCTGTACTTGGTGTACAGAACCGATTGGAGCTGTAGAAGAATGAATTTCTGAAATGTAAAGTGTGTTAACTGGGAATATGTGGGATGCTGAAATGTCAAACGATCTATGAAATTAAAACAGTTTAAGCTTAAAAATGCTTGGTTTCCTCTCCAATGCACTAGGACCTCTATCAGAGACAGCAAGTACCTTTATGCACAAATTTTGATTTTAAAGATCAGGGCAGAGACAGTAAAACTCTGAATTTCAATGATGAGTGGGTTTTTTGGGATTTTTTTTTAATAGCTATACAATCAGTGTTCAGTAAAATATTGCTGAAAATTGTTTCTGAAAAAAAGAAATTGGAATTTAATTGTAGATTGAGAGGCCTTAACTAGAGCAGGAATATTTGGTGGTTTGCCATATTGGAATTGGGGTTTGTTTTAGTGTATTTTTGATTCTCTGGATCCTCCAAAAGAGTTACCCCTTACAATGGAGAACATATTTGCTTATTGAGAAAGGCTGCAGTGATTTTGCTTCCACAAATCAGTCAGGTAAATGTTTAAAGGCCTCTCCATTTTTTCTGATTTCTGCAGGGGTTAGATTAGACCCAGAGTGTTATGAGTTGTGCTAGCAGGTAATTAGTAGAAGATAATTGCCAGCAGAAAAGGATGTGTTTCTCTGAATCAGACCTGTTTCTGAAAGGCCATTATTGCATCTGATACATTGCTGGCAAGGACATGCCCATAGTTATTCGGTATGAAAAAACTGAGCTACTGTTTTCCTTTTTTCATGGCACCTCCTATTCTTTATTTGCAGAGCAGTCATACTGAATGATTACAGAGAATGGGAGGAAGACTACATGATTTTTTAATGTGTAAAATGAATTGAAGTAGTCATTGAACTTTTGTTCTTGCTTTTTCTTAAACATGTTGTGGTGATGCCCTTGGCAAATGACATAGATAACGACACATGATAGGGTGAGAGTGCACAGAGTGTGCTTGTGGGTACTCAGAACTGTTTGGGTGATCTTTCCCCCAGTCTCATCAAGTAAGAGAGGAAACCTACCAAATGATAGTGCTAGGGAGGACTGTCAGACTGAGCAGTAATTGGAGGATTTCAAAGAGAATTTTGAAATAAAGAAAATGAAGCATGTGCTTGCAAGGAGTCCTCTTGATTTGAGTACTTATCTAGAGTTATGTGATAAGGATTTGTTGTTGTTCTAGTGAGATGTTGGAAGAATTCTTCAAGTTTTCTGTATGCCATAAAATATTATCAGACCTTTGCCTTATTTTAAAACATTAATCCTGACCCTTGTTTTATTTTTTTAGAAAATATATATAAAAACAGACTCCTTTAAACTTTCTCTATCCAATGTTTCTTGCTACAGGTATGTTTATCATTTAATCCTCAGAGCACACTGTTGGCAACTGGAAGCATGGATACCACTGCCAAATTATGGGATCTAGAGAAAGGAGAAGAAGTAGCCACTTTAAGTGTATGTTTGCATTCCTTATGTTTTTAAAGGTGTTCCGTGCTGTCTTAGTTTTCCAGCTGAGATAAATAACACTGTAACCATTACAACTGTTTCCAAACCTTGCAGTTTCTTTTACCAGGTGGTCCCATAGTGACTGCAGTTACAAAAGAGTAAGAGAACTTGAGGGGAATGAGAAAGCTGTGGTATTTTATGAGTCCTGTTTATCAAAAGACAGATATTCTCATTGCAGTGACATTACTGCTATAAATTAGAATGCCTTCCATCACTTGTTAAAACCTGCTGCTCTGCTGTCAATTGTGACCTCCTCTGTATGGATCTTCTTCCTGTAAACATGAGCAGAGGACAGCCATTCAGTTACCTCTAGATTGTCATCTCTCTTTGCTCTGCATGGCTTGCTGGCATTCCCCACGGTCAGATCGGCCTCTGCTGTTTCAGTGCATTTCTCTCACATGAATCCTAAGTAATATGCAGTGAATAAGCCTCCTGATTTAGTGGTGCACCTGAGTTTTTGCAGTTGTTGGGATATTGACTGTGCCACAGTCAGGGAGATCTTTCTGTCAAAATTGTGATGCACTGGACAAGACAGTAAATGAAATAGTGATGAGTTACGGAAGGCTTATGCTGCTGAAAAAAAAATTACATATTAAACTGTGTTAATGGAAAAGTCATAATTTGTATTCTCATACTCCTTTTTAAAAATTCTCTCAGGGACACTCAGCAGAAATTATTGCTCTGTCTTTCAATACCACTGGAGACAGGATCATCACTGGCTCCTTTGATCATACAGTAGCAGTATGGGATGTTGCCACTGGCAGGTACTATAGCACTAATAAATATAATTTTACAGAAAATATATATAAGACAATTATATAGAAAATGTTGAGCTACACATTACAGAGCTTGTATTTCATTTAGACTATGCGTTCCTTCATCTCATAATTTGTTACTCCTGTTCTCTTTGTTCTTCTGAAAAGGAATGCTGCTCGTGAAATGCTTTTGTATATGTTCTTTGTTTTAAATTTCTATCTTATGAGCACTAAAGAGGCAGAAAGAATGGACAGATCCTCTGCTTGTTCCTGGTGAATTCTCCAGACTGGAAAATATTTTATCAACATGGAAACTCATGACTTGCAAGGTGTCTACTATTTCTAGACTGTTAAAGAGAAAGAAAGTATGTTTTATATTATAGAAAATTAGTCTGGTTATGGTGTATTTTTCCTTCTCACAATCCTTTGTCAGTATAATTTTAAAAATGTCTCCTCCGACTGTAGAGAACAAAATATCTTGATTCAGATGCCAAAAAATAATGATGTAGTAGCTAAATATGAACTTGTATAATACTGAAAAATCCACCTTTTTTTTTTCAATGGGAAACTCAGTGTAAGTAGAATAATAAAATGATTACTCTGTCTACTGACAAAGTAAATGATGAAGATGACCATTCTATTTTGTTTACAGGGGTCGTGTCTTCTTTTTGTGAGAGCAAGGAGAATATCTCTACAATTTATATATAAAAGGGAAGTGTGTGTATAGAGATATCTTGGGGTAATAGACAATATGTATCAAAATGACACTAATTGTGTGATTTATAAGTAGTGTACACTTAGTACATCATTTAAGGCTTGATCCTATAGTCTTTGAGCTTATTCAATACCAACACTAATTCAGCAAATTGACCTTTGGATTCAACTTCATTCAGCTTGGTATTCTTGCAAGTATTTTTGTTTGAAAACAACTTCTTCCAGCTTATTGTTTGAGCCTACAGTGAAATCAAAGTCTGGGGGTTTTCGTGTTGCGTTCTTTATTTAATGAAATCAATATGGATTCACATCAGGGCCAATACCAGGAAGTGAAATATGAAGAAGATTCTCATTTAAACAGTGGCATCTCTGGTGATTAGTTAGTGAGCAATAGAATTGTTCCAAGGCCAGCAGCCAGCCTTTCAGATGGCACTTGGACTTGAATACATTTAGGAATTATGGAAAGTTGCAGTCAGAAAGACTGCACAAATCATCATTTGCTGTAGACAGGTTCAGGTGGATTTGCAAAAATCTTGCAGGTGAGGTTTTGTGTGCTTACTTTTCACCATATGAAATACAAGAGAAGCACAGCTTTCCAAATTTGAGTTTCTTCTAATTTTGCTGGCTGACCCTGGTAAGCATGCGTGTTCCTGAGTTTTATTGTGGGTAGGTGCCCTGAACTGCCCTGAGGGAAGCTGACGTAGGGACAAGAAATCTGAACAAGGTTCAAGATTTTCTTCATAAAATACTACGATTAAAAAGAAAAAAAAGGGTGAAGAAAAAAAAAGGTTTGTAATACAGGTCTGTATTTCCATGGCAGACGCAGTCAGTTGTAGTTCAGCTGTAGTTCAGTCTGCAGGGCTTCATTTGGCAAATCAACAGCCTGTACCTGTACCTGGGGTCCGGGGTGCTGGACACCACGGTGTTGAAATAGAAGCCGTTTCTCATTTGCAATTATGGTCAAATACTAGAGCATCCATTTATCAAATTTCACTTGGAAACGGAAGGCTAAGGGAATACTGTAACGACTAAAACTGATTGATTGTTTTTAATAAATAACTTAAATGGAATTTTTTTATGGCACTTCATAAGCCTTTCTTCTGTGTTCTTTCTGTGTATCTGAGAATGGTTTCTGTGAGGTGTTCTCCATGTTGCTATATATTCTGTTTATTGATCACATCTTTATGTCAAAGCTTGAAGCCCACACTGCCTTTTTGAAGGTTGGAAGTATAAGCTTTCCACTTTTAAATTAAAACTTTTTTCTAAGTATTACTAGGTATTTATAGTAACAGCAATCTTGATGGCCAAATAATATGTTTATAAAATTAGGTTTTCCTCTGTTATCTGCTTGTTGATTTTTTATTTACTGTAAAAAGATCTACACAATTACAACAGTGTAGGCCTCACAGTGTTAGAAAGTAAAAGGAGTAATTCTGTAAAATGCTACGAATGTAATCAAGTTTCTGTTATCATAAACAAATAGAAAATTCAAATGCTCGGGAAATTTTCTTTGCTGTTCATTTAGCACATATATTAATTTAGCTATAAATAATATATTATCTTATATATCTTGTGCAATGAATAAAAACATTTCAGTCACTTAAACTCATTTAGTTGTTTTTCTAGTCAGTAGTTTATCTGTTATTTACAGTGTGCTTCTATTAATGATGCAGTGATATTAGCATAGTGATAATAACCCAATTTGCTAATCCTTTAATACATGTATATCTCAATTGATCTTTTTTAGGCTTTGTTGCCTTACAGGCCATTAATTCTTAGGAAGCAGTATTGGCTAATTGTAACTTCTCTATTCAGATAAAGCTCAAGAAGTTAATGGGACTTGTATTGCCAGTCTTGTGCAGCAAGAAGTTCAGGATTTATGAGGATTAGAAATTGTATTTGAGTTGGGCTGTTATTTGCCTGTTATATTATGAACATGCTCGCATTAAATACCTGATTAACTTCCATTTGATCTTCAGTGGATTTTATAAAAGGTTTAGATTATATGGAGTTTTAAAGATGTACTGTTTACAGTTCATTGAAGTAGGATAATGGGAGAGTAATGTGGAAAAACTTGCTGTGTATGCTTAGCATGTAGATGAATACAAGGAATCTGCTACTGAAAATCATCGCATTTCACTGGAAATACATTTGCTAAAATATTTTTGAAAGAGAAGGGAGGAATTTTCCATTTTATTCCTTACTGCCTCTTTTTGCCAAAGATAGAAAATGGAATTGATATAGTAATAGAATCCTAAATGAGCCGCACCACTCCATTTAATAGCTTTAATGGTGAAGACTTGACACCTTAACTATACCATTTTCTAAACTTATATGTGTACATAAAAACACACACTATAAATGTAAATGATTATTTTTAATTTTTTTTGGTAGGTTGTTACATACTTTAATAGGCCACCGAGGAGAGATTAGCAGTGCCCAGTTTAACTGGGACTGTTCTCTCATTGTCACTGGATCAATGGACAAAACATGCATGGTAAGCTGGTTGAGTAGGTAGTGAATACAGCTACTTGACATATAAAATGTATCTTTTCTAAATTGAGAAGCATTATTTTAAAGTAGTACATATAATGAATTATAGAATTTACAACTAAATGTAAAACCTATAATCTTACTCATTTCAGAGAAGTCCAGTTAAATCTTGTTTAATCAATACACTGATCTAAAAAATACATAGGGCTTCATTTAACTAAAGAGTGGCTCACTGATTTATGTTCAGCTTTCATGTTGTCACGTGTCAGACATCAGAAAGGGCCTCTACAAGTTGGTTTATCAATCACCTAGATATCTATAAAGTAAATTAGTCCAAAGAAGCAATCCGATGCCTCTGTTGATCTGTGCAGCTGTGGAATGCTGTGACTGGGACACACATAGCGACGCTGGCAGGGCACAGGAAGGAGGTGTTGGATGTGTGCTTTGATTACGCCGGGCAGCGCATCGCAACTGCTTCTGCTGATGGTGAGTGAAGGGCCTGGCACTGCTGGGAGGAATGCAACTGTAGATGAGACACCTTTGTCCTTTCCCTTTGGCTCTGCTTTGAATGTAGCTTGATGAAGAGGAGGACTTGATTCAAAACTATAGATCAAGCAGTGTTTGTTGCATTACAGAAATTGGGCATTAAACTTGAAAAGTTTTCACCAGTGAAAAAAGTTCATATTTTTGTACTTTCATCAACTCGTCTTTCCCCTTTAACTTCAAACTTGGAAGGAAATATTTCACTTGTGGCTGGAAATACATTTTAAATGTGTAGGCTTAAATGAAAAAATTAGTTGGAACTTTACCGGTGGATTTGCTAGCAGGCTTTCCTAATGCACGAGCAAGAGAATACACAATAAAGAGGTAGTGAAAGAAGCAATTTTGTTTTCTTCTTGGTATGCAGAAATTTTGCATGTTTATTATTTGTCTAGGAATCACAAAAAATAGTTTTTTTGTATTCACCTGCTCAGTTATTTATATTATGCTGCATAATGACAATACCATTTTAGTTTTAGATACACAATTCCAGAAACGGGATACCAGACTGGATGGGGAGGACTATTTGGGTCTGTTTTCCTGTACTTGCTATATTAAGACAAAAGACAATGTAAAAAGTTTCCTGAAATTTAATCAATGCCTTATCAAATATAATGAATAGATTATTAAAATTAATATCTGAAATATAATGAAAGCTTTCTAAATATATCGTACATGCATTCTGAAATTACGGGCTTCAGTAGTCTGTGTTCTGTGTGGACCTTTGTATTCACATTTTAGAAATTTTCTGGGAGAAACTAATTTTGGTCAGGAAAGGAAGTCAGTCTTTTCCAAGCAGATTACAGATCTTGTTAACATACTTCACTCTTGGAGGAAACTCCAAGACGTTTGCCTTCTATTTCTCTTGAAATTAAACCTGAGGATGAGTTCCTTCTGATCTTACTGAAATGTTCTTACTGAAATGCATGCTTAAGCATAACAATCACACATGGCTCCTACTGCAACAGGGTCAGCAAGAGTCTATAACGCAGAAACAAAACAGTGCATTGCAAAGCTAGAAGGGCATGAAGATGAAATTTCAAAGGTAAGTTGTGTGTGGTTTGCACCTTTTTTTTATTTGACTGTGTGTGATATCCAGTCCACCAGTTATTCCATGACACAGGAATACTGTTAAAGAACGTGGTGGTAGGATAAACAATATTAAAGATTGACAGGTCTGGCTAAGAAGTTATCTTTACTAAGAGAACATTCCTTTGAACAGCTATTAGACAATGATTGTTTACCAATTCACCACTTCTGCGCTAAGACAATACTGGGTGTGCTACTCCTATAGGTTCCAAGAGCCACCTCTCTGTATTGTCATGTCATTTACCATTTGACTTCTTAGAATGATGGCAGCTACTTAAGTCCATCCCTCCAAAGGGGTGGACGCCTGGCTTTGTTGCCATTGAAATGACTGATTTTCCTTAGCTCTTTCCTTTTCCAGAAGCAGTTTATTAGTTAAGTCTGCACACCCACTTGGTAAAGAAAGGGGAGCAGAGAGGGAGATGCTCTCTGAGCGTTCTTTCAATGTGATCGTTGTTAATAGAGCTTCTGTCTGACCTGCCCTAAACTGTGCCTGTGTTATTCTGCCATTGGAGTCCCACATTCTCTGACAGAATAAGCACCAGGTTATTACTCTGTTGTTGACATCTTAAGGTTGTTGCCTCTAAGGCTTTTACCATCACCCTTATCCCTTGCTTCTACCAGATGTGCTCCTCTTTACTCTTTTTCATTTCTCTGCACACCCGATTTATGGAACGGAACAGAAAAACTATATTTCTGTGGAAAAGTACATGAAGTCTTATTTTCAAAAGTGCATAAGGGATTTGGAAGTACAAAGCCTGTTTCAAGAATCGCTTGGTCATGAGGAGTGTGTTCATGTGCTTTGCTGGAAGTCTTATCTGGCTTAATTTTGAACACCAAGGTTTTGTTCCAAATACGTTTAGTTGCTTCCACCATTGTACATATTTTTCGAACTTTGTTATTGCTTGCAGCTTTTCATTATTCTTTCAAATAGATAGTTCTCCCTAGCTGCCAAGCTAGTGTGTTAAGTCTGTGCTGCTTTTCTGGATGTATTTTGAAGTTGAAATATTAATATTTTGAATCTAGGATGGTTCTTAATGAACAAAACTTAAATGGTTTCATTCCATTGATTTTTCTATTATAATAATTTTGCTGAGAGAATATTAAGTTCAGAAGGATTGGTCTTTCCTCAGTTGCTAAAGTCACTGCAATATGTCACACCCAGTGTAGACCCACTGAGGACAGTCTGAACCTCTGCTGCCAAGAGGGTGGCTTAGAGACAGCTTCCATCGAGGCCTTAGTGCCAGCATGATTTCTGTGCTGAAGAGAGAATCTGCTCCTCTGGGAGCATGTGGAAAAGGCCATGCATTTCTGCAGATATTCTATGGAGATGTGACCACTTGGGAAGGTTATTACTTGTAAATTGAGTTTCTGGGGACAGACATTTTGCCCTCAGTGATTAAGCAATTTTGCATTATATAATAAACTGGTATTTTCTGGTTAGTGCTGGAAAAATGTACCTGATTATCTGGAAACCCATGCAGTTAGGGCAGTGAATGTTTAACAAATATGAAGACTTCCTATAAAAATTAATTGCTTCCAGTGCAAATTCTGGTACTACAGAGATGTACGTTATTTAATGTAGAACTCTGTAAGTATAAATTTTACATTGGAATAATGATAACATTTAAATAAAGTTGCCACATTTGCTACCAGTTGTGATTTTGGGGCTCAATATGGAAGTTATGATCCTGTAGTAAGGTCAAGGTATATAAGACGGCTGTAAAAACACGAAGTTTTCAGCCACAGAAGTTTGCCAGCATGACTCTAGTGGAATACTATCCTTGATTTTAGCTAAAAAACAGAATGCAAGAGTTGCTGCTTTGTATTTTCATCTTTCAATCACTTGATACACTTCTTTCTCTAGGCGTACTGACTTGCTAAGTAACATAACTCATTTCTGTATTTTTTAAAGGTGTGTTTCAACCCTAAAGGCAATTGCATACTAACAGCCAGTTCTGATAAAACAGCTCGACTCTGGGATGCTGCTACTGGACGCTGCCTTCAGATATTAGAGGGTCATGCTGATGAGATCTTCTCCTGTGCTTTTAACTACAAAGGTGATACAATCATTACAGGTAACTAATATATTCTGGTTTTCTTTTCTTTTTTTTTTTTTTTTGAGAGACATCTGAAATCTTGTTATGGTAAAAAAAAAGTCGGAAAACTTTCCTGGGGCCGTATGCCAAGTGCAGGTACCAGCAGTGACTTAAAATACAGTCATGAAAATCTAGAAATTCACTTTAGAACTGAGGTTTAACAGAACATGGCCATGAACAAATTTGTGCAAAGGCATGGGCTTGCCCTCATATTTCTCCTGTGGGCACATAGCAGCACCAGAGCAGTGACTAAGCCATTTTCTCACAATGCATTGCCATGTGAGAGGTGTTTGAATGAAAGGCAAAGGTTTTTAAATGGTAGCACTCCTTTTGTATATTTGGTACTGAACTCTGGTCAGGTTTCCTTCATTTCAGACAAGAAGTCTGGGGATGCAGGATGATTTCAGCTAAAAATATTGCCCTAGATCCTGCTGACTGTTGCTAATTGTGGAGAAAAAAATATTTATGTGTCTCCTGGGTACATGGTTGATGTAGGTATTAACGAAAATGGATAGACTGTGTGATACAGCTAAATGATTCCTTCACCATGTGTGTTTATTACTAGGGAGCAAGGATAACTCCTGTAGAATCTGGCACTGACTGAAGAAAAGGAAGGATCCAGTTTGATGTATGCCTGCCTACTTTGAGTTTCAGAGTCAATAAACTCAGCCTTTCAGATGTGTTTTTCTTTTAATCTCTTTGTTGAAGTAGAACAGTTATCTAGATTTGATAGGTTTGACTTAGATAGGAAATCACAGAATTGCAGAAGTTGGAAGGGACCACTGGAGATCTTCTAGTACAACAGCCTGCCCTGCTCAGCACCCTGTCATCCAAGCAGGCTGCTCAGGATTGATGTGGGTTTGAATATCTTCAAGGATGGAGACTCCACTTTTTCTCTACACAACCTGCTTAGTATTTGAACACTTGCACAGTAAAGAAAAAAGTAGGGATTTTTTCCCTCTTATTGTTTAAATAGAATAGATTCTTGTATTTCAATTTGTGCGTGTTGCCTGTTCACTAAGTAGCACTGAGAAGAATCTGGTCTGTTATCTCAGTCACCTGAGAGAAGTCATGATTAGTGAGAATGAATGCATAGGATGGCTCCATTTCTTTATGTGTAATTTTTAACTTGTAATTATTTTAATTTTAAAAAAATAGAGCATTATAGTAATCTCAGTTATGTAAGGAGTGTTGGTATGCACTTGCTTTGGGTACTTTTGTGGGGTTTTTTGTGTGTGTGTAATAAAATATTGAGTTAAAATGCCAGTTTTGCTTTTTGTAATACAATGCCCCAGTCATACTTCTGGAGAAAACCAGCAGCCATTTATGAGCTGCCTTGCTGTTAACTATTGCATGCATGCTATAGTTAAACTCCCCTCTCATACTTGCCCACATCTTCCCATTCAATCCATTCCTTTCTGCTCAGTTCTCATTCTCCTATTTTGAACTGAGGTAAAAAAAAATATATCAGTGGTGACTTCAACTTGGAATCCTGGCCCAAAGATCAAGTCCAGCATGAAGAAACTCTGCTTAGGAAGGATTGGAAGCCAAGGATCCTGACATAAACTGAGAAGTGGATGAGAAACTCCTGCAGGTATTTACCAGCGCACAATGAGCTTTTAGCTGGGCTTACCTCTCCCAGCAACTGCTAATAGGTTTCACCTGTGCAGAGCTCACTCCACGTCATAAGAGAGCACCTGGAAGCACAGTTGCTCTTTGCAGGCTTGGTGAAGGAGCAGAACCGACTGGTCTCTTCCAGCAGACTTGAAAGAAGGATGAAGAGGCAAAGAGGGAGAATGGGAGTGTACAGCAGAGAATGAACTTGGAGGTATTTTTTTTATATTCTGTATTTCTGGGTGATTGTGGACTTGACTTCTAAATGTTGTTAAATTTAGGATGAAGTTACTAATGCTGATATGTTGTGACTACCTCTGAGTGCTTGCCAGCGTCCTTGTGTGTAAATGAAGAAACAAAAGTGCCTGTCATCTCTTGGCAGATTTCCTGGTTATTTTGAGTAGTGTTGTGTTCTGGGAGAAGTAAGCAGCGTGCTGCAGATCATTTAAAATGAAACTTTCACCAGTAGGCAAAGTGGCTGATACAAATGTTTCTTTAATGCTTGTGGTGCTTCCTGGGTTTTTGTGCAAAACCTTCTGATGTCAAAAATGTGTATCAGTAAATTGGAATTGAAAGGGGTGGGAAGGGCAATGCTGTTCTGTGTTGGTTTAGAATTGCTAAATGTCCCTTGATTGACGTGCACCTGTGATCTGGGAGATTTCCAGCAGACAAAAATGGAGAGAAATTACTATAATGAGATGTATACGGTTACTGCTACGCAGTTAAAAACTGAAATTTGACTTGCTGTGTAACTATCACAAAGAAAAAAATATTCTTAGGACTGTGATTAGGTTGGTTTTCTTCCTGTTGCCTTTTCCTTTATGATTTTATTTCTTATACTATGCTAGTGAATCAAACATCTGTAAGAGCTTTTGGCTTCAAGCTCTTGTCCTATTTTTGCAAGAAATTGCGAGTTGAGGTTTCATACAGTAAGTATTGGACTGGGAGGCCATCTGGGTTCTATTTCTGATTCTTCCTAGATTCCTGAGTGTATAGAACTACTTTTCAGGCTAAGTTGTCTAAATTTCCTGCTCAAATGTGAAATATTTTCATATCTGGTGTGATTCACAGCACTGCTGGAAAGGATGCTGGCTTGGCACCTTTTAAGAGCTTCAGTAGTACTCTAGATACTCTCTGTGAATGCTTTGGTGTTAGGTTCTCTGCACCTAATATAATAAATTACAGAGGTACACGTTAAGAATGCATTGTATAATATATCTCCCTGGAACCATTCTGTGGGTCTGGCAGCAGCTTTATTCCTTTCTCTGATTCTGCTTTAGTCCCTCAACCAAAATGGTGAACTGTATGTTATTACTCTATTACTTGGTACTTTTTAAATCCACATACCTTATATTCTTCAAGTGCTACTTTAATCACTGTGTGATTGGAGTGAACTGTGGCTTTCAGCATTACCCTGAAATGCTGACAGCTTGGCTCCCTATGACCTTATTGAAAAGGATTACCTCAGGAGAGCCCTGAAGTGCTTCAGTAAGGCTTGTCACTGTAGAAATCATATTTGAGGTATTCTTTCTGTCCTTTAGACCTTTGAAATCCTTTCAGGATAAACCTCTGTGAATATACAAATCTGTTTTTCTGGGAAAGAAGTTTGTGTCATATAACTGCTCTAGGACAGAACGTACACTTCCCAAGGATGGGGATTTCCATGTAAGCACACGAAGTAGACTTGGACTCGTGACGTGTGAGATTCAAGTCCTTTCTGAATAGGTGATGACAGTAATACTTACACCCACTCATGTTTTAAAACTGGCACTTTGTGTGAATTTCTTTTTTCATCTCCTTCAGTGGGATCACTTGCATTTCCTGGGTAGTTGGTGAAAGGATGTGGAAATATACCCTGCTCCTATTTTCCAGTTTGCTGCACTTTGCTGTCTAATTCTCAGCTGAAGCTGGGAGGAGGATGCAGCACCCATCAGCCAGACCTCTCTTCACTGCAAATTGTTTTAATTAGTTTGATAGTCCAGCTGTCTAATGTAGCTGTCTGTCCTGCTAAAGGCTGCACAACTGCAAGTTGCCTTCTGAGGGCCTGTTCCTTGTGGTGACTGGGTTCAGAGTGGGTTGGAAAAACTAAAATAGTGGCATTGTAGGTTTGCTCATATGTGGCAAAGGCTTAGGAATAGCTCTGACTCAAATTTGCTAGTATGGATGTGCTTTCCTTCTGAGCTGCAATTCTTTCTATTTAAGTAGGTCATGTGGGTTCTTTATTTCAGTGGACTGGTGGGTTTTTTCCCCCTCTGACATTTTGAAATTTAGAGTTCAGGATTCATAGTGACATTCCAATGCTTGTCTGTCATGCAACTCTGCATGAAACAGGGCAAGAGAAACAGTAAAACTGGCCTCTTCAGAGGAGTTATCTACTGAATTTAACAGGTGACTGTTTTTATCGTAGACCACAATAAAACGGTTAATTTACTTGAAGACACTATGTAAACCTTGAGAGGTATGAAAAAATTGAGGCAGATTATAGTTTTTCAACTTCTAATAATCTCAACATTAAAAGAACCCTAAACACAACAAAACTAAAAATGAAGTTTTTAAATACCTAATTCAAATACAGCATTCTAAATACAGTAGAATTGCTTTTTGAATAATAGCAGATCTACAGGCCAAATTTTGCTCTTCATTATGTGGGTGGTACAATCAACTCGGGGGTGGCAATGCACCTTCCCTTGAAGCCACCTTCAGGAAGGGAAGCACTGCAGCCGTGGCTGCTGCTCCCGTGGGTGGCCTCTGATGGCCAGGGCATCTCGTGAGACATCTCCTTCAAGAACTTCTCCAGCTCCCACTTGAACCTGTGTACAAGTCTTGCATCCTCTCATTTGGTAACTTCTCATCTCCTTTTGCTTGCTTTGAGTCTGGCTTGTATGAATTTAATTTGTTGTGTCCTGGTTTTTATTGTGCAAGATAGTGAGCAACCACCCCCCATGTCATTAAAAACCTGCATCTTGGTCGTGTAGAGGGAGATTTTTACCTAAGGCTGTACGTAGTATGTTCTTCTCATTTTGTTGTGTTTAATGCCCACTTTTTAAAAAAAAACTGAAAAAAATTAAGGATGGACAAGTCCTTTTCTGATTTAGTCAGCAAAGTGGGGGTTTCCTTTCCTGTGTAGCAGAAGAAATACTGTTGTATCTACGCAATAGGGCAGTAAATGCCTCTGCAAACTTACATAAGGACAGGAAACTCCTGAACTTCTGTCTCCCCACCCACCTGCTCACTTTGGCAGGTACTGAAAGCAGCCAGAGTGAGTGCTAACAGAGATTTGTATGTTGGGAGTTATTCTGGGCAATGTATCATTTCTCTTTATTTTATTTTGATACTAAGAATGTTATGTTTAGCCTTTTATCTCTTGAATGAATTGTGGGACCCCGAGTAGCTTTGGCACTGAGGTAAGACCTGGACCTTGCTCTGACTTATTTTGGTCAGAGCCATGGATCAGATTTATTATTGAGAAGCAGAGTTTGAGCAGCTCCAGGGATGGCAGGCAAATATTTAATAGGTCAAAAAATCCGTAGCTCATTCGTGAACTTTTTAGGAAGGCAAAGAGATTACACATTTTAACATAAATTTATTTCTGAATAAATTACAACATTAAGAACTACTGTACAGAGAAACTGCATCACACTGTTACAACTCTGTCATGATATTTGTGCTTTGTAAACATTTATTCTATCACAACAAAAAATTGTATACTGACAACTAACTGTATTTGGTTTAAAAATAAATACACTTTCCCATTTATTAACCAAACAAAGCACTTTAAATCTATAATTCTCAGTGCTTTGCATTCTGAGGTCTCAGCCTCAGAAACGCTGAGCATTCAGAGTTGCCACTCAGGTTAGTGGGAGTTACAGATGTTCAGCAGTTCTTTTGGGCTGGCCCAGTCACTGCACAGTTATGTTCAGTGTTTGCAATAAATTGACCTTTATTTTGACTGTAAAGCGACCTCTCCTGTTCTGTTTATACTGCAGAGTAGTTGGAGAATTACTCACGTTATTCAATGCTCCACATTAGATTTTGATTTGCTAACAATTTGTAACAAACGAGTGATGCAATCATGCAAGTTTCATAATGGTTTTAAAGATAAAACTGAGAATATGGCTCTTTTTCATAAATTATTTAAAACTACTTCAAAATTTTCAAAAATATTTAGTGCAAAAGGATAGGTTTTTTTCAAGAAATATTACAGAAGCATATACTTATATGGAAAATATGGAAAATAAAAGTTCTCTTAAATTCTTTTTTTTGGGAATAGCAGGCAGGTATTCTATTACACTATTTGGGTAGGAGAGATGAAAAGTATTTTCAAAAAAACACATTGCAGAAGAGCTGTGATGTCATAAGTTATTTTTCCTTTAAATTCAAACCCAGTCTCTTTGGCAGAGTCGAGAGAATGTATTACTGAGTGCATGGTACCAACAGATCATCTCAACAGGATGATAGCAGAGTATATCTTATCAAACAATTATAGAAATGTTATAGAAATGTGAACTCTCACATATAGTCCAAACAGTTATATCCAAAATGAATACATATGTCTACTGAAATTTTAACAAACATTTTGCTTTCTTGTAAGTTACAAAAATTAACATTGAGATTTTTAGGACGAGATGGTGCTCTTTTCAGGTATGCATTTCTTCACCTCATTAACAATTTATTCAATTACAGTAGAATTAAAATAGTAATTTTTTCACTGCTTTTAACTGATATGTAGAATGTTACATATAGTGCTTTCAACAGAAGCACCTTAGGTACCAATTGTTATCATTATTCCCTTTGGCCAGGCAGGGGTGCTGAGGCACAGAGGTGAAATCACTCATCCGAGATGGCAGGGCTGGGGCAGGACAGGGCTTTGGAACTGCTGCCCTGGCTCACAGAGCTGTGTGCAGGAATCTACCAGGCATAGCTAGACTGAACTGCACTGCTTCCCAGGGAAAAGGAATCAGTTTTTTAATGATAGTGACTGAGAGACTGGATTTTACTTCTTTGGGAAGATGCAGGAATCAGGAATAGCTATGGAAGAGAAATAAACACATGGGAAGAAACGAAAATGTGTTTTCAGCAGGTTTTTATTGTGCTGTCTAACTGCAAAGGTGTTCAGTGTTCAAAAGCTTTTATCCCTTAGCAGATTATGGGGATTAAAAAAACCCATAAATATTACTTATCTAGGGACAAGGGTGTCTCCAGACATTCTGAAACACACTCTGCTTCTAACAGTTAAACTGTACAAATATCGTGCTGTTTTAAAACTGAATGTTAGTGTACTATCCCATTTTACCTGACCGACTTAATCAAATTGATGAAAATTGAATATATTAGATAATTAAGCCTTTACTGTGTAGTTCATTAATTCTGAAGGCTAAAAATCCATCCCCTCACAGTACAGTGCATCCTATAGCACAACATGTCAAGAGTCCCTCATGACACAGACAGACACAATAAATTCGGGTTCACTTTGCTCCTGGGTCAGTTGTGGAACGGACTTGTGCTGTTCTTGTAGAGTTTGTACATCTTTGCACTTTTTATTCAGTGATGTTCAGAAATCAGAGTGTTACACAAACCACTGCTTATTTAAACTGGAATAAAACAGAAATGCTGAACCAGTGAACTCTGTTAACCCAATTCAAGCAGCCAATCAAACAGGCTGGGTGTCATCTCTCTGCCCTCCTCGCTGAGCTTGCAGTACTGCACCACGGCTTGGAAGATATCCCCCACTTTCCAGGACTTCCGCTGAACTAACTGTACAACATCTAGAAACTGAATAAAAATAACCACAATGAAACACACTTAGGATTTGGTGAACATTTTCTAAGGTTTTGTGAAATACATACACACAAACCCTCATTAGCCCACCCTTTGTAAATGCACAGGTGTATGAGGGAGTGGACACCATTCAATGCACAGCAACATCAGCCTTCTTTCTGTTTATAAAAACTTCATTTCTCAAGTTCTGTAGCTCCTCAAAGACTGATGGGCTCTCATGACATTTTCTAAATTAACTGCTTCTGTCAATTATTTCTGATTTATTGCAGTGAAAGTAAGAACAGAGAAAGTGTGTTTGATAAAGGATCACTATTTTCCTTGTTATCAGCAACTCATCAAAATAATGCAAGTGTGACTATCCATCTTAAAAAATTTTTTTTCATTACTGTTAGCTATATTTTAATTTACATTTAATTTTCTGTATTTCCATAAATACATCCCATAGTATTTTAAATATTCACATAGTACTGGTGAGAAGGAATTATGTGTAAAATTTTGTCACATGAAGACATTTGTCACAGCTGTTGTTGAATCATAGAGAATATCTGTATTTGATTTTTTTTTAATTTCCAGAGAAACCATAGGTTAAATATACGTTCTTAAGCAGCTGTAAAAAAATCCTGAGTTTTGTCCATTTCATATTTAAAAATGGGCTTCACAGGGTCATCCATCTGGTCCCTCTTTTTTCTGAAGCACATAAATGAAAATCAAAGCTTTTCACTTCTTTGAATTTCACAATAATTAGTTTGCTCCTTCTATGTTTCCAGTTTTAAACAATACAAGAAAAGATTGTGTCTCTAGTTAGTGTAGCTGTTTGCTATTTACATACTGAAGCCTAAACTTTTAATATGTATTTTAATGATATTTAATAGGCACGTGATTTCCAAGAACGCTGTTGTAGGCAGGATGTGCTTCATTATTCTCTAGTGTATTTTTGCAATTGAATTAACTGTTTGCCAAAGCACATGGGTAAAGCTGACAGCTGTTTCTTTAATTAGATGCAATTTGGACTGTTGCTGTTGAATGCATTTTAAATTATGTTTATCATTCCCAAATGCATGTACTCAAGAAAATCAAACAATATCTCTGGTACTCAAAATGATCTTCCCATAAGAGACCAAAATACTGATTTGTAATACTTTTTTCATTAACTGACTTAAATACTAACATGTTTATAAGCCTTAAAGCTTAAGCTGCTCTTGCTGATCTCGGAAATGGGTCTCTTGGTCTTTCCTGAAATGCTAGGGTTGGTATTTGGTGGTGTCTACAAAGGAGCACCAACTGATCATTCAGGAATAGAAAGAGTCTGTGCTCCTTGTGGCCGTTTTGGACTTTAGTGTTGCTCTTGGCTCTGGCTTGGACTAACACCTGAGAAGGTTTCTCAGTGATCTGTGTCTGTCCACTTCTCTCAGCAAAGATACTTCTGCTTTCAAAAGCTGTATCCCCAGCTGGAGCAATTTATGAACAGAGAAGCACAAGTTCAGACTGACCTGAGGCTGCCCTAACCAGTGTTACAGGCAAGGCAGAACCAGCATAAGGACTGCAAATCTTAAGTCCAAACAATGTCTCACATTATAGTGACCAAGTAGCAGGATTTTGTACATGTGATGCACACACACAAGTGTTTTCTGTTTTTATTTTTTAAAGCTTTGTGTACTTAAAATCCATGTAAACCATGTGCAGCCTTTCAAATGTAGCCACATAAAGGACTCTGTTAATTCTGCCTTGGGCATTGGTATTTAATGTATCATTAATATGAAAAAGTGAACAGATTCATCAAAGCTTGTTATAGAGACTTTGGAGAAGGTCTCATGGTGACATTTTCTTGTGCCATAGACAATCTACTACATATTTCACATACCTTAAGTTCTGACACACCCGTCCTCTCATTCCTTTCCCTAATAAACAGTAGTATTGCCATCTTGCTATAATGAAGATGTTTTCGCATCTGCTTTTAAGCTCAATAACTTCAATAAATCATAACTGCCACAGTTATGTACACATTAATAGTATGCCAATTCTGTAAACACTACCTTTTCAATTCTGTTTTCCTGAGATTTCTTAAAATAGATGGTTGGAATTCCAAGTTCAGAAGCTGCTATCCACTGCAGGGTGGCTCGCAGCTCCACGTCAGGGCATTCTGGTTCCAGATCAAAGTTTATCACCAGGAGGTCCTTTTGACAGTTGGCTGTTCCCACTGAAAGCTCAGAAGTACTTTCTGGAAGAATAATCCCATCAGTTACTTGCAATTACTTGTGTTATCTTCAAACTGTATGTTTTAATTGATATGGTTCAACTTACCCTCTGTGTTTTCTGTCTGTTCTTTAAGGAAAACCTTTTCTTCTACTAATTCACTTAGAAACAAACAACAACAAAGCTTATTAGTCATGTTTAGGAACAGTCTACAACATTGCTTCATGATGAATAAACTTCTCCCTCAATGTAAGTCCTAGAAAACTGCAAGAAAAAGGTTACATGGGATGAAACAATAAACTGCTGAATGTATTTCATGATTTAATCTGTAAATCAGGAAAAACCGAATTGCAGCATTTTTCTGTAGTAGGATGAAGTACTTGTGTTAGTTATGTCATGTATTATGCTTCACCAGGATCTGTGTACCTTTACAGTTCACATAATGACAAGCAAACGACATTATGGTAAGAGACAGCAAGTCTCATATCCTGGGTGGAAATGCTGAATTTCCAATGCCTGCATTTTGCTGTGACAATTTTCTGACGTCACTGACTTCAGGAAGTTCCCTGTTCAGTATGTGATGTACACTCCATACGTTTGTGTGGTGGTGTGCCCTGGCTGCATAACGACATTCACCAGCTGGCAGGTCGTACCAGGATCTTTAGGCAGGATGTACTCGCACATCTCTTGATAACTGAATTGCATGTTCAGTAGAAACATTCCCAGAAACAACAGGTAAGATGTACAGTGGGGCAAATTATTATTGTTATTATTATTGGAAAGAATGCTATTGGGTTTTTTAAAATTGCTTTTAATTGATCCTTATTTGCTTGACCTTACTTGGTATTACAGTAGAGTTCTGATAATAATTGAAGTTATTCAGAGAAGAAGGTTCATATGACAGAAAACTGAAACTGCAGAGAACTGTCTTTTAGACAGGGTGGTTGATGGATCTGTGTTCTCAAGAGATCCACCTGAGTGGATTTTCCTGTAATCTTTCACTGTCTGGTGCCCTCACTCTGCACAGACACCTGCATGTGCTTTTTTCTGAAACCACAGGCAGGCACAGCAGGAGGTGCAAAGCAGGGCTTGGCACAGTTTTGGTGGTGTGAACGATTTGCAGTTAAAATTGGACTAAACATCAAGTCTCACTTCAGTGACTACTTACTTAATCATAGGAGAAGATGGCACGTTCTCCTGATAAATTTCCAGGTCCATAATGCCAAGACTGCTAGTTGTACTGCTGTTGCCATTGCTGACAAAGCAAAAGTTTAAGTATTAGTGCCAAGCTGTGCTGAACATGTCTCCATACATCTTTTAAAAATTTATTTCTGTACAAAGCAAAGTGGGGAGGAACCCTGTTCCATAAAATCAATTGTGCTCAGCAAGCGGTTCCCCGAATGAAGCACACTAGTCTGGTCAAAGTAATGAGGCTTTTATTAAAATAGTTCTAGATGGAGCATGTATCAAGTGCATCAATGCATCAAGTGATGCTGTAAATTGGAGGGGAAAAAAAGTGGACTCTCTTCTTGTGAATGGCTTATGCAGTGAACACTTGGCCTCAAACAAAAACTGAGTCTGTGTGAGTCCTTGAAAAGAAGGATTAGCAGGTCCAGAGATGTCCTGCAAGAAACCTGCAGAGATCCATCTACCTCTGAACACGAGGAGTTCTAGCAAGGCACGGGCTGCCCATCATACACTTACCTGTAGGGTGAGTCCACGCTGGTAACCAGCAGCAGTTTCAGTGTATTACATCATACCCCAAACACTATTTGGGACCTGATGGAACCCACAGGTACAGAGATGGCCCCTCATGTTTCTGACTACTCTGAAAGACTGAGATTTTAATTAAAGCCAATGCTCACTGGGACCACAAATACACAGAAGTATTGTTTGGCTTCTTCACAAGGATGAAGTAGCACATCTGAGAATATTTGGAAAAAATGGTACCAGTTCACTTTATAACATCATTATAAATGTGATAGTGAATGTTTATGCAGATACTGTAACAGTCTCATGGACAGGTTGTGAATTTGCTGGCTGCAAGTCAATTACCATGAAGAAATTCTGTGTGGCAAGTCATGTTGAACCACTTAATTTTTACTGGAAAACCAACTAATAGTATTTTCCTCTACATTAGAAGGATTGATTAGACAGTTCCTTTCCCCATCAGGGTGTTCTGAGACATTGTCAGCATGCTGACATTCAGACTTGCTGTAGCAATTTCTGTTCCAGTGCAGAGCTAAAGGCACACCACTTCAGCTCTCTCAGACCAAGGACTTTGTTAAAGGCTGATACTGTAATAACAGGATGAATGTTCAGCTGCACTGACAGCCATGTTTTGTTCAGTAATTTCGGCCAGCCAACAGTGCTCTCTGACACAGACTCTTTCTTTTCCCTGCTTCATTACCATAATGTCTTCCCTTCTTGTCATCTTAATACTCAAGAGAAAGGTGTAATTACTTGATAATATTTTAAAACATAGTCTAAGAGGATGTGAAGGAAAAACCTTACTCAATTTGATGCTGTGAAAGGGCTGAAAGTCAAACTACCATTGCTCTATATGAACTCCAAGGACGTTTTCAAACATTTGTCCTGACTTGAACTGGAACAAAATCAGCACATAGCAGTAGGAGCTCTTGAATTTATGTCTACTCAGGGAAAAATTCGTCATCCTCTGTTAATCTGCACCCCTGTGCCACTCTAAGCAGATCAGGGCTCAATCTTTGTTCTCAGTGCATGGATTTCTGATGGGAATGGCAGCCTCATCAATCTTGGCTAAGGAGGTGCCAAAACAAACATTATGCAAACAGTAGCAAATAAATCAAAAGAAAGACTGTAGCAATTAACTTGTCCAATGGCCTTTTTGCTGTAGGACAGAGACACTTGAGTGGTGCCAGGAGGTTTTTTCTTTGTCTGAATCGAGCTACTCACCAATAGTAAAAAGACCTGGCTGAGAATCAGAACGTGGGCAGTTTTTTTCCCCTTATTAAGAAATAAAGAGATAAAGTCTGCCATTAGACATTCTTTACAGTATTCTGAGTAAATCTCGAGCTGTTGCCTCTCTCTGCTGATGCAGGGTAGGCACATCACTGGCTGGGTGGGCAGACCCCATTGTACAGTGAGAAGAGACAACGTGGGTACCTCAGGGAGCGCTCGCTGAGCTGCAAGTAGCTGCTTGTGTCATCAGGATTGTCCTCATCATTGGCAAGCTGGGACCAGCTGCCAGTGCTTTCTTCACTGCTGCTGAGATGGGTTGGAAATTCTTCAGCTGTTTTGGTCTCTCCTATGATTTCAGCATCCGATCTGCTCTGAGGACTGTTGCTGGCAGGGTGATAGGGAAGGCACATTGATATTGTAATATAGGCAAACAAACTGGTGCCACCAATCTTCAGGCAATGCTGCTCATTAAAGTCAACCAAGCTGCAGAATTAGAGAGATGCAAAAGACTGGACAAGCTTATAATTTATACATACAGTTCAGCAGAACATATGGTCTAAGATGCTCTTAAAAAAGGACTTTCTTATGACTGCTATAAGTAAACACAAACCCTAGATTAAAGTATACAAAGAAAAGTTTTAGCTTGTAAAAAAAGATTTAACACGTATAAAAAAACCTGATCACTGTAAAGTTTTATTGCTTAATGCACTTCAGTCAATCGTTGGTTGAATATATGTTAGTGCAGAATGACAGCATTTCTTGGAAATAGATATTGCTGCTAAATCCCTGTCCTGCTAATGGTGAATAAGTTTCTTGACAGGGTTTTCTACTTTGCTAAAATTGTAGATGCAGAAGATGTGAAAAGTAGGAAAGCATTGTGGGTTGTGCATCACTAATGACTCTGAGCCTGCCATGTCCTTAGGATCTTCACTTCTCAGGCTGAAGAAGGACAAAATAGCAACAGTCAGAAACCAGACTGAAGATAGAGCCCAGACTGAGTTTAGAAAGTACAGGGTTAAGGGAAAAATGCTTTCTAATTCTGCACACTTGACATATGTCACACATGAGTGTATTTCATACACATGTACACATGCTCCCACCAACACACACAGAAACAAAATGAAAACCCTATGATTTTGCTAAGTTTTTAGAGCTAAACTGGGCTTTTGATACAAAGAAAATTAAGTAATAATCAATCCCCCCACTAATTTTATCACTGTAGTGCCAGAGTAACAAGTAAAGCACAACTGTAGTTTCGTTATATTCACTGGATAGTCTGCATTTGCAATTTAGGGATTAAAGCAATGCTGTGTTCTCTACTGACAACCCTCTGCAGGATCTCTCTAGAGAAGTTCTTGCGTTCAGACCTTTTTCTGTAGTTATGGTTGAGGCATCTGCATTCAGTTAGAGCAGGAGATCACACCAGAAATTCTATTGCTCCTGAGTAATTACCTTGATTAGGCATACACTGAGACAATGTCAATGTAGATATCTCTTTCTGCCAAGCTCTCACTCTCAGAAGCTGTTGCACTAATGCTGGATGACAGAGAGAGATGTGGCCTGTGCAGGGAGATCAGGACTTGCTTGCCTGGGGCTCTGCTCCCTCTGGCAGTCAGCTCTGCCAAACCCTTGTGCCTGTCACCCCTGAGCCCTCAGGCCCGGCACTCTGCCCGTGCACTCTCTGACACGTGGGCACCAAGCAGCCAGGCTGCAGGGCAGGGGTGTTATTCAGGTTCTTAGTACAGGACAGGTAGCTCCTGATGCCTGGTCCAAAACACAAGAGATTTGTGTGGGTGATGTTTCTTGGCATTTTGGGTTTTGTTTGATTCATTATACAATTACATTTCACATCAGCAATGCTTTGAACTGACAGTTCCCCACCTGTGCACGGTCACTTGGAACAGTTTCTGTGTAACTGTGACTGGACTGGCTCTGTTGCACTGCCTGCGTACAAGAAACAGCTTCTTTTCATTGCTGAAGGCCTACATGGCTTTTTTTTCCCCCTAATTGACTCTATGTCTGCTTGATATTTCGCCTGGAGTCCTATGTGCCTGTATCTGAACTAGCAAGTAATTTCATGCAGTAGGAGTGGACCAAAGCAATTTCTACTGATGCTTTTATAGCTACATTATATATATTTTTAGGTTTTCACTTCAGCCTAGACTTAGTCCAGACAGCCATGCCACAAATGGTTCAGATCTGTGTGAAGAACCACTGGAGGCTTTGCCTTCCCAGCAAAGCACGAGCACATCTGGAGTGCACTTGGGCAGCTTCTATTGGAGATTGCTTTGGAAGAACTCTGCATTTCATGCTGCAAATGAGGCCAATGCACAGAAACAGCAGCAAGTTGAACCAGAACTGCACAGCATTGCTGAGCCAAGAGGCTCATGCAGGTGTAGCCTCTGGTTACTATTTCTGCCCTACCAATCCCACTGCTTTAAACATATCATAGACATGTTGGGAACTCTCCTTCAAAGGCAAAGTTTCATAAAGGGCTCGTAAGCTGCAAAAATAACTTCATTTTCAAACAGTCAAGGATCCAAATAGGTGGATTTCTAAATTTATCTTACTAAAAGCAGGTTGCATTTTAAGGAAGAGGAAGGTTAGTGGGAAAGAGTCAGTATGAAAGACTAGTGAAACCATGGTAATTACCCACCTAATTGCTGCCATACACAGGAAAGTACTTACAGTCTATGTACTTCCTCACTTCAAGTGAGAAAGCACTTCTGCTTTCTCACTTCAAGCAGAGCTTTGTCAAATGCCAAAACAGAGCACTGCCTAGAATAAAATGAGCTACAAAATGGTTTCTAACACTAGCACCTGCACTCTTTCTGCCACTCTGAGATAATGGGGTGCTGCAGTGCTCCAAGAGACTGGCAGTTTAAATACCATTCAAGTAACAGATACAATGAAGTACAGTGATAGATGCAATGCCTTGAGAGAGAGCATTCCCTTAACCTTAGAGCACCCACAGCAATCCTGTACATTTGCACTGCACTCTCATACTGGGCTCACACTTTACCTTAACCAAAGCAAGCTGCAGATTTCTTAACAAAAGGAGTGCAGCTGTAAGGACAGGCTGGGAAGCCGTGATGTAAACTCCATGAAACAGCATTAAAACAAAATGCTCTTCTTTTCCCTATCTAAATTCTACCAGAAAAGTCTTGAACTAAAAGAGGTGAGGGCTACTTTTATTCTTTTATTTCCTTCACTAAAGAGTTTTTATTACTTGTAGCTCCAGATTGTAAACACAAAGTTGAACTTCAAGCTCTCAGAAGTCTGGTCTTGTTTCCAGGTACACAAAATGTTAGTTGCAACAAGCATAGCAGAGAACTACAGGTTCCTGCTCAAATCCTGCTATCTTCTGCTATACAGTAGCATAACATTTTTTTTATTTATCTATTTTTATTTATCTATTTTTTATCTTTCCTGTCTTGATTATGGGAGACTTAAATGTCTGTCGAGAGAGAACTTGTCTGTGCAGTATTATTAAAACCAGAATGTCATATTCAATGTAAGTTTCCTCCAGAAAAGTAGCACTGTGACACATGATTGGGTGATTTTATGCCAATAGAAACCTGTAGTCAAAACTTAGCCTGCTTATTTCTTTAAAAGTACCACTCTTATCTTCTTATCAAAATAACTTTTACTGGAAAAATAAACCAAAGACCAAAGCAATGTGCTGATTTGCTGTTTTGTCACTTACCTATTTACTGGGGAGCTGGAAACCATGTGTTTCCCATCCAAACCTTCTGAAGGCTTTTCTTTGCTTTGGTGCCCCTTTCCAGATGGGCCACATGAAGTTAAGGACTCTGAATCTTTATCTGGATCATCTCGTTGATCAGTTTCTATCTGAATCAAAGGCACTTCCCTGTGCTGTCCTGCAGGGAGGCTTCCAGGGCTCTTCACATGCTCTTTTTTCTCATTCAAATTTTCTTCTTCCATTTTGGGTTTTGACTGTGTCTGAGTTGTGCTTTGGGGATGTTTGCTTTCCAGTACCTGTTCTCGGCTTGTATAATCAAAGGAATCCTGCTGGACAACAATTAAACTTTTACCACTTTCAACAATATTTGCAGCCAGTCTTTTTGCATATTGTTCCACATGTGGTGGAGAATCACTGTAAAACTGGTCTGCCTCTGCAGCCTCTGCCTCATCTGCTATGATTTTGTTCTTGCGCATCAGCGATTCGATAGAACTGGCCCAAGTCTCATGGATCAGCATGTCTGTGATCTGGTCTGTCTTGCCTCTCTGGTACAGGCACGAGTCAGACTTGCAGAGCCCCGCAGAAGCCACGGTACTGACGGGCTGTACACTTAAGGAATCTTGGCGCTGGTGGGCGAACCCATCTAAGGAATTGGCTTTCATTGGGACGTTCACTGTAAGCCTAGAGCCTGAGGATCTGCTGTCAGGCATTGATGACTGTCTAAAACAGAAAGGTGACCGTAGAGAGGGTGCCAGCAAATTGCCACACCAGTCCCTTGAATTCTGAGAGGAAGGTGGATTGTCTTTATTTTCCTTTTCGATTTCTCTTAGCATATACCTATAAAATTCTTCTGTTATACTTTCTGTGCTGGACTGTTTGGATGGGCAACTTGGTCTTACATTAAGATGGCCATTTTTCTTGGCTACCTGTTGCAAGGCAGAAGTTAAGATGTTGTTTGCATTTTTTCCTGCATAGTAATCCAGTAATAAATCAAAACCTCTTCCTTCGTTTTCCATCTGGTTCACCATAAATCTTGAAAATTCATCTGTAATGCTTTCACAACTAGACTGCTTTGAGACAGAACTCGTCTGGCTCAGAGAGTGACCAAAGCTGTTCATTAAGCCTAGGGTATTGAAAGAGGCTTTGGAATCCGAGTCCTCCTCTGGTATGCTCTCACAGCTTGAGGCCTTGGCTCGGCTCCATCTTTCACAGTGCAGTCTGTTCCTGGGGTGGTTTGGACCTTGCCAGATGCTATCAACCATGGAGAGTTCGGTGAGGTTCATGATCTTGGCAGCCACTTCATTTGCAAAGAGATTGACTGAATCTGGTGTGTCCTCAAGGTTTATAGATTCATCTACTACCCGATTCATCAATCTTTCCTTTAGCTCAGGATGCTCATCTGTTTTTCTTTTGATCTCACTAAGTCGAGGTGCCCTGTGCTTGCGAACCACAGAACCATTGGTATGGGTTTCCTTCTTCCTTTTCATGGTTCTGCAAGACAAACTCTGGGTCACCAGATACTCATTGCCTCTCTTCCATGCACAGAACCAGGGTTGCTTGCCATTTGAATTTTCTAGACAAATGGCAGCTATTTCTGTTGCCATAGAGACAACTGTTTCTGCCAATTCTTCTGCAAAATCAGTTATACAATATTTGTCCTTTGAATTTTTCACCTGTAGCACAGGCTGAGAAGGAAGCAAGACATGGTTTCCTAACAAAGACAAGCTAAGTTGAACATCATTATTTAGCACAGAATCACACTTAACCTTGGCTTGGTTTTCTGTATTTATGGTGGCACTGGAAGACAGCTGTTCTTGAACACCGTGCCTGCATTCACTGTTTGCAAAGGTATTTTCTCTGTCTGAAAATGATCTGTAGTCTTTCTTCTGATGATGATTGTTACTCTGATTTGGGGATTTGTAACAGTCTCGTGCAGTTCTTTTCAGGTATCTCTTCTTGGGAGATGTTTTTCCACCAAGTGTGTTATGCCCCGTATCTCCACTCGGTTCTGAATTCAGTGTGCAACCTTCACTGCTATTTACATCTTTGATATTACTTTTCCAAGTGCTTGTAACTTTTTCAAGATCTTTGCTAGTACTGGTGCTGTAGGACGTACCAAATGGCTTAGCAGCAGAATGATCAAGTGGGCTGTGTGAAGTTTCACCTGCTGTTGCCAGTGTTGGCCATCCTTCTGCCCTTGTTACCTTCTCCGCTTTTGTGCCCTCGGAAAATAGAGGAGAACACTCTTCAACTTGCCTTATGTCGTTCATCTTCTTGCAAGTGAAATATATTATATTAAAAAGCAACTCATTTGCGGTCTCTGTGAAAATGTCTTGTGTACTTGAGCCATTCTCTGAATGGGGATGTAGCTGTCTCTTCTTCCTAACTTCTTCCATAGAATGCCGTAGAATAATACTGGATAAGTTTTGCGCAAGTTCATCCCTGATTACTCCATCAGCACGTGGAATACGTGGTCTTGCTGCTGTTTCAATAATTTTCCCATTTATGGATTCCATAAAATGCCCTACATTTTTGTATGTGTTGGGTTTGGTCAGAATTACTGATGCCTCTTTGAGAAGTGCCTCTGCAATGCTCTCGTTCAGCTTCTCCATGCTGCTTCCTACAGCTATGCTACAATGCAGTGTAATGGCTGCAGAGGCCTGAGCAGCAGACAGAAGTCCACTGGAAGTTGCAGGGTACTTCTCCTCCTTTGTTTCCCCCAGGCCACAGATGGCTACAGCACTTGCTACTTGAGTCATGCCACAGAGTGCAGATGGGAACGAGTATTCCGTGCCAGCACAGTCGTCAAGGAGCTGTGAGGATGCTGTGTGCATCTCTTCATTACCAGCCACTCCACTTCTAGAGTCTTTCACT
Organism: Rhagologus leucostigma; assembly: GCA_013397725.1. Taxonomy (NCBI): domain Eukaryota; kingdom Metazoa; phylum Chordata; class Aves; order Passeriformes; genus Rhagologus; species Rhagologus leucostigma. The sequence goes on along the minus strand of VZTD01004251.1, from coordinate 910,190 downwards.
TCTTGGTCTCGGCAGAATTTTTCTGCAGCCTGGGGACTGGAAATGGTTCCAATGACAGTGGCTGCACAAGCCAGAGCCACTTCCAGTGCACTTTGGTCATGTCCATTTGAATGTTCTTCATCAAAGTAATCTGCAACTTCAGCAGAGCTTTCTGCCTCAGCCCAGTGGCTCAGGCTGGGGAAGGCAGACCCTGGCCAGTCAGGTACATTCTCAGAACTGTCCGGACTTTGCACTATGACAATCTTCGGAAGTTCATTCCATGATCGGGAAGCAGATACATCTTCTGACTTACAGGAGCTTCCTACAGAGATGCTGACTGCAGCCTCCTCACTGAAACTGGGTCGGGACTGTGACAGTCTAATGAATGCATCCTGCAGAACAGATTCTGCTAAATTTGTGGCATACTGACCTGTGGTCACCTGCTCATTTTGTGAGGGAGGATCAGTTTTCCTGATACCTGCACCATGTTCCCCATCTGTCTTGCTGCTGTGTTTTGTTTTTGGGTCATCCAGAGGCTCCAGCTCCTCTTTAGCCATTTTGGTTACAGAGACATCTTCTAACTCAAGTGCTGAGTTTTCAACCTCACTAGTCAAATTAGTAGTACTAAATGAAGTACCTTTTTCAGCTAACTCCTTCTGCCACAGTATTTCCTGGTCTGACTTATCTTCAAGTTGTGAGATGCCATCTTCAGCCACAACATTCACAGTTTCAGAGACTTGAGTAGCTGCAGTCTCTTTATTAATGCAGTTCCCTTCAAGAATGAAAGGCAACCTGGCTTTTCTATAGTGAATATTTTCAAATCCCTTTCCTTTATTTTTTTTGACATCTGAAGATGCTTCTGAAACACTTAATTTTTCATGACCTATTAGGAAAAACAAAAAGTTAGTTTTTTCAGAGTGACTTGTGACTTTTAAAAGAAAAGAGCTGGACAACTGTCTATTACACTACTGCTCTGTAAAAGTACTGCACTGTACCTTGTTTTCGAACAAAAATTTAAAAATATGAATGGCTGTCCATTTTCTAAATCACACATGCATGAGTGCAATTTCTGTGAGCATTGCTATAACTGTTGTGCAGTATGAAAAACAGCAGAATTAGTCCCCTTGCTTTTACCAGCTTTATATTCATCAGTCTCGTTGTCATCCTCGAGGTGCTCGGAGGCCGTGAGGAAATCTTCTTCTATTGAGGACACAGAGCAGTTCGTGTCATCCTCAGGCTTTAGGACACGGGTTTCTATCTGCAGCTGCCTCTCCTGAACGAGCTCAAGTCCAATCAGGAACTTGTTTATTTCAAAAATGATGCAGCTTGCACTGTTTCTCCTGTCCCCCCTTGCATACTGAACCAAGCAGACATCTGCCAGCCAAGGACACTAGAGGAGAAAAGAATCTCAGTTATTTAATTAAAAAATAACACTTATTTTAAGCTTCCCTCTCTATAAATATCTTGGGATAGTTCTGTTGCAAGGATGCAGTGTGATTTGTCATTTCAATGTTAGTAATAGCGTGCAGTTACATGTATGCCAAAATAAGACTTCTTGGACTGACAGCTTCTGTTATACAAGTGCTTTAGTAGAGAACCCAGCTGTAGCACAGGGGATACTTGGCAATTTTGTTGAAATTGCCAAGTTGTTTGTTTTCAATCAACTTCTTGTTTTAATGACAGACTTATTCAATGTTAGCCATCTGACATGCTGTTATTAATGGCCTCACACTACCCAGTACTACCTCTCTGGAGGGGATTGTTCGTGGGCATGAATTCCTCTCCAGGATAATTTCTTTTGCAACGCTTGTTTGAAGGCAGCCCTGTAAATACCGGCTGATATGATTGTGAAGAGCAGGTCACCTTTAGATGTTCCAGCAGACCATTTTTAGATAATGTTTTGTTTCTTTGCTGCTCTTCCTCTCATTCTCTCTTTGTCCAAAGCCCCATATTTCAGGCCGATACAACCTCCCACTGGAAATGGGGTTCCAGTGCACAATGTCCTGAGCCTTTATATTAAACTGCCTCACCTAGAGAAACTGTACCATTAAGTTGAAAGCTGGACAGAATCTGAGAGGAAGGAACTCTTGTTATTGTCATCTTACTGATGTCAAAACCGTTGGACATTTATACAACAACAGAGCTAAGTTGATGTCTCTGCATGGGACCGTGCTTGTTGTATGGATGTACCCTGAACCAAAGCCAAACTTTTGCAGCTTGTGATCTTGTGCTTTGAACTCCAGGCTCCCAGGAAAGAGCCAGCTTGGGTGGGAGCAACTTTGGATTGGATTGAGGCGGAAGTTCTAGGCTCTGCAAAAGGTGCCCTGGACTCCCTGGGCATTTGCACAGTATCTAACATAAGGTGACCCCATCCTGGACCTTTTGTCTTTGACTGTGAATGCAAAGCAAGTATCTACTAACAAAGAGAGTAGGATGAGTGTTATGCTGGATTAATGTGTTTATTAGCCTGCTCTTCCTTTGCACCTAAAAAATGTATCTGAACAGAAAACCAAATAAATTAGTGTGTTAAAAGAGAAAAGATAGATTAGATAGCTGCTATGAAATTGAATCAGATTTGCGCCTGCCTCCCCTGAAAGATCAAGTGCTAATGTGGCTTAAAGCATCACCAGCTGCAACCCAGACATCTGCAGGATCCAGAGGGAATAGCAGGATCTCTTAGCTATCTTTGTGTACATGGAGTGTGTCCCCTTCCAAAGAGTGTGTGTGCACCACACACTTAAATCTGTCTGACAAAAGTCTGTTTGTATGTTTGCAAACTTCCACTCATCTCAAGTTGATCTCAGGTCTTTGCTTTCAGGTTCCTCTTTCCCATTTTCCAAATTCCATCCTTCACAGGCATGATGCGATCTTAAAGATGAGTTTGACTCCTACCTGGGGAACTTCATAATCGGCCTGAAGGTTTCCTGATGTTAACCCACTCAGCAGGACTATTTCATTTTCCTTTGGTGGCTGTACGTTCATCGAACTGATGAGCTTGGGGAGATTGGGTGAGACGCTGATCAGCTTCTGTAGTATGAAAGAGAGATTTTGCTCTCAGGTAATGAAGTCTGAGTTGCACAGTTATAAATATTAAAATGAAGTATCACTTATAGGCATCCCTTTAGAAAGCTCACTTGAAAGTATTACTTGACGTAGATTAAGAATAGAACTGGCAGCATTAAAATGCACATTCTTTCTTTTGAGACACCAGACAAGAGAAGGATGTTGCTCAAGTGTCCAGCAGGACAATCTGCCATCCCTCACATTGTCACGTGCTAAACAGCTTGATAGGACTGGTGCATCTAAATGCTTCCTATTACATGGGAGTTCCTTAGAGACTGTGAAAACAGTGTCTCTCTTATGGTCTGAGACAGAAAGCTTCAGTAGGTATGGTAATGAGAACAGAGCAAATCTTCCTGTTTTCCTCCAGGCATGTGTCTAGCAAGAAACCAGGGGAAGCTGCCTGGAAACTGCCGACCAAATCGATGCAATGCTACACACAGAACAACAGAAATATTGCAGAAACATGAAATATGCCTTTCTTTGCTGTTACACTGCATAGCTTCATGACCTTCCATTCGTAATGATACAGTCACTCCCTACATGTTATATATTTGTTAGAGGTAAAAGCAGTAACAGTCACAGCATCAGGGATGCTACACAGGAGATCTGTACTGCCCCCAGCACGTGCAGGGGACATTTGTATGCCTTTGTGTACAAAGGCCAGGCCAAAAAGCCAATACCTACTCTGAGAGTGCAGTTCTCTCTGCCAAGGATCTCGGTGTGCTTGTTCTGTGAACAAAGAACCAAGGCTGACCCCTTACAGCAGGAGCAGAGTAAATACCACCTCCATTTTCTGCACTACCACGGCCCATGTGTTAGTGCAGAACGTGTGGCAAAGCCCTTCAGGGAGTGCAGATCTTGGGCACCCAGCCATCTGCTTTAGTTACTAACCAAGGCAACGATACTTCACTTTTTTTCATTTTCGTCCTCAAAATATTAAGCTCGCAGTACTGTTATTTTTCCTTGGATTGAATTAGATATAATAAAACTTTCTGGCTTAGAAAAGCTAAATCAATATTGGGGAACAGTTCACTTTTCAGTGGACTGATCTTCAGACGAGACTAAGTATTTTTATGTGACATAACTGAATTCAGTGCTTCAATTCAGTCTGATGTTTTACTGTAGCATAAAAAAGTTCTCATCTTTTTTTTTTTCAAATGATAACCTTTCTGTTATCACAAACACTTCCTGAAGTATCTCTATTTTTCTACTGCCCAAATTGCCCCATTTTATCAGATTTCTTAGGTAGGAAGTTATGGCATTTAATATATCTTTTACTTCACTTCTCTACTTTTTGCTCAGAAAAAAAAAGAAGTCTGGAAACATAATTATTTTACCCAAAACCCCCAGTTTAACCCATTCCAAGGTTCAATCAGTAACGCAAAATCCTAACAGAACTTATTAGTAAATCAAGTACCTATTAGTAAATAGTTATATATTTCATATGAAAAACAGCTGTGCTAGCATCTTCAAAATTCTTCTAAGAAATGCTTTCACCACACCAGCGTATTGTATAAAATTCCACACCACTCAGTGCTAATTTACAAAACCTGCTTATTCTACACAAAAATGGGGATGAGGGAGTTTCCTCTTGGAGAAGAATGCATAGCACCTGTGCTAGCAGGGAACTTTTATTACCTACACTGAAAACTGAGAACAGATGTCTATAGTTCTAAGACTGAGGGAGAAACTTTTGGTGTTTCCTCTGATATTTTCTGTTCCTCAACAAACACCCTAAACAACAATAAAACCACTGCTTATTAGAAAACAACCAGTGCTTCTGTGGCTTCAGTAAAGTAAAACCTCTCAAGCTGTTCTGCACAGTTAACCTCCTGATTCAATAGAAAAATCATTTTGCTGCAAGATGCCACATTTATTTTTGACAACTGAATTTTCACAGATCCAGAATGCAGAAAACAGCGGAGAAAAACTGTTCCTGCTGACAAATGACTTGCAGGAGGCTTCAAGGTCCCAGCACTGGTTGTTCTATGAGCTAAAAGTGTTTTCAGCAAGTGAACTGTAATGGTTTAACCAAGGAATTCCCTGGGTACTGTCAGGAGATCCTACCTGTGTTCACTCACTACATATTGCTTCTGTGCTGGTGTGTCAAACATGGGCACCAAGCCAGGGTGATGAAAAGGAACTGATAAAGGTGGATGTAAGCACTAAACTGACATCAGGCCATATCTTTAAAATGTGACTTCCCCTTTTTATTTTCAATGGTATGTGTTTTAAATACCATATCATGATGCAGTTTGTCTCAGCGTTTGTGTAATAACCAAGGGTTTTTTTAAATTTTTTAAATCCTTTTTTTCCTACCCTTATAACTTTCAGTTAAACAGATAAACCACGCCTTTAGTTTTGTTTTATCTAGACCTCCTCCTCAAGACCACATAACCTACCTATGTGGAGTTTGACTAAGACTCAGCTGAACAAGACCTAGATGAGTGGAAGATTTTCAAAGGCTTTTTGGCAGTAGAGAAAGGAATCAGAAACTGGTGGCCGAGCAGGACACCAGAAACTCTGTTTATGTAGTATTATGCCAAATTAAAAGAAAATGGATGTATGACCTGTCCATGTTCACTTCTCTGATAAAAGCAAGAAATCTACTCATGTAACTGCTGTGAATTCAGACTGCAACAATCCATTACATATTTCTGGGATGGGAATAAGAAATGCTATGTAACATGGCTGAGACAATTTCAGGTTCCTTAGGCATTGCTCTCTGTAGGGGTTAAAAATCTAGGGTTGGCTTTGATTTGTTCATAGAATTCTAATTTGTATTTTTACTGGAGAGTCCTAGTGTGCCTGACTAGATCCACTGTGCATGTTTTTAAGACTAAGCAGTTACCTGTTTCACTTGCTCATTGCTGCAATCATCTCTGTTGGCATCTAAATTCACAAAACAAACCTGCAATGAGAGAGAAAAAGAAACAGCACCTTATAAAGTTGTCTTAGAGTAACAGCAACCCTTTTAAAGTCAGTATATTTTCATTTTCTAGCCTTGTAGCTGAATCTGTGAAGCCTTTTCCTAGTACAAGCAAGGTAGAAAGGTTAGCAAAAGAGAACAGTGGAATAGATGTTAAGAAAGGAGGAAAAAAAGGAGTAAGAGTCATGACTTATCAGCACTGACAACTGGCTTCTCTGATGAATGAGAAAATGTTGCAAATAATCTGTAATACAGAGGATATTAGTAAAGGCAGAGGAAATGTTAAAAATACATTTGATTTTGTATCAGATAAATTCATCATGTCTTGCTTTTCCAATGACTTCTTTTCAGGGACTTGTTGCTAAGAGTTTCCTAAGTGCAATTGTGAGCTGCTTTTAGAGTTTTTCTGCACCTACATATTGGAGCATTTTACTATGTCTACGTAGAGGCTTAAAACTTCATGAAAGTAATTTTTTAACCTTGGTTTGTGAGCCAATATTCAACCAGAAGTTTTCAGCACTGTTAACTGGGCACCAGCACAGGTACAGAACAGCTTAACTGCCTGGTGAGCACCTGATTCACCAGAAAGTTCTGCTTTTGATGACAACGGGTTTTGCCCCTTCTTTGATTATTATGAGTTTCAGCGACTATTTAATAGACGTGAGATTTACTTAAACAGAAACTTCAGATCTAAAGACCATTTAATTTCTGAAGACTTTTATTTTATTACATGCTTACTGGAAGGCCATTCTCTAATGAGAAAATCCCTCCTCCAGCTCTGAGTTAGAAGCAGGGACTCCAAAGCTAGGCTGACTGTGAAGTTTATGAGAGTTTGGTGTTGTCCTCATTTAAACCAAAACCTAACAAATCCAAGGCTCAGCTAAAGCCAACACCTGATTCCAAATAAATTGCAGATCCAAAAATTAACATAAAAGAGCTGAGTCAATTTTTTTTGCTTCTTTTTCAGCGAAGAGGAAATGCTTCTTTCACTAATTCTATGTAAATATCCCACAGAAAATGAAAATGCTCTAAATTATCCCGTTCACCAGCACTGTTGTTAGGCACCCGAGCTCCTGTTGTGTGCCTGCTTTTACACCAAGACAACCCTGATTTGAGTTGATATATGCACATGCCATATGTACAGATTATGACCATCTGCAGTAACAGCCAGCATAGCAGATGGAAAGATCCAGCCAGTGCTCCCATTATAAACCAAAAAAACACCCAGTGAAGAAGAAAGCTTTTTGCCCTTTTACATAGTTTAATGTCATCTTTACATGAACTCACAAACATATTTTCCAGCCCTTTTACAATTTTAGCAAAAATATTTCTGTGCCTAAAAATGACAACAATCAGGATATGCCACTGTCATCTGCTGAACTTTTAAGAAATAGTTATAAAAATTTCTAAGCTACAAAATAGTAAAAATATCCTCTAGTAACATAGTATGGTGGTTATGTAATGTCCTAAACATGCTACAGTTGATTAGACAAACACTTCTCTTACTTTCTACTGGGTTTTCACATGTAGACATTCCACGTATCAGCAACAGGTAGTCACTAAAAAGCATTAGAAAATTAAGCTCTTGATTTGCACATCGACTTTCCCACAACAATATGAGATACGAGTCTGCAGGTGCATGGAGGTGTGTTTGCTTAGGGAACCAATAATTTGGCACCAGGGTAGGAGAGTGGGAAGGTGTGGGTCCAGTTTCGAGTCCTCTCCAGCATAGCCACCCCATGGTGAAGGTAGGGCTGTTACTGAGGAGTGTTGTGAAAAAGCTGCTCAGGAGCAGTTGTGTCTTTGGGCCTTCAAGCCAAACACCTGATTGTCTGATAAACCTTGGTTTGCCCTTTGCTCCCTCCATGTTGGGATGGTGGCTCATGACTTTGCTGTGATGAACACTGGCACTGCTTACCAGCGACACCGACTGCCATCCTAAAGCCAGGCCCTCTCCAAGCAGCCAGAACAATCATCATCTCTGGTTCAGGTGGTGTGCATGGCATACAAGTCACTAATACCTCAGTAGAAGAAGCCTCAGTATAAGCAGGAATATTTAGCATTTTAAGTCACAATCTCTTTCGTTCCCTTTTTTTTAAATTGTTTTTCAGAACCTAATGAACTTGCACTATAAAGCCTGTGGCAGTACTGAATCCAGTTTCCAAATAAACTTGTCAAATTCCATTGGCATTGATTTATTACACTGCCAATGCAGTCTTTTAGCATTTCCTGTGCTGTGGGTTTTGCAGTTTTAATTATAGGCAATTTTTAAACAAAAGGAGTTTGACAGTGGTGAAAGACACTGAAGAACTTATTTACCCTTTGCTGTGAGCAGGAGGCAGGACTAGATGGGGAGGTACTGTAACTATAAATTAACTCTACGGTTCCATCCTGGCATGCTCTGCACTACTGCTTTCTTCTAGGAAGTTCACTGTGAGGGTATTTTTGCTGGAGATACTTCACCAGTGGTGCTCAAAGAGAAAACGATCTATTATGAAAAATCTCTCACTGTTTTCTGCTTATGTAATACAAGTTTTAAGCTCTCATTAGCTTGCATTGCTTGATTAACTTCTAGTAATTATTAGGGACACCTCCATCGAAACAAGGCAAAACAACACTAGAGAAAATTAATAGTCTTTAGGATGGAAATACTGCATAGATTATGAAGAAAGAGCCAAGGTCAGGTCAGGATTTGCTAACCTCAATTTATTTCTGATTTTTTTTCTTTGTATCAGATGCAGCCTAATTTAGCTGTAACCCAACCTTCTCCTCATCACAGTATCTTTAAATGTCAGCCCTTTCCCAGCCACTTCTTTACACTTCACATCCTTGAGTTCCCACAAACACTTTTTCAGTTCCAAAGTGTGTCTGCTTTCCACTTACACTGATCTACTGTCTGGAAACTATGCAGAAACTTCAAGATATTGTCTCTTTTTTTCTGTCTTAGGAAATACTTATTTTGGAGGGAGAAAACAACAAAATTTAAATGGTGTTGCGTAATACAAAAAGGAAACTATCCACCAGCCAAATTCAGGCTTTGCACAGTGAGATAGTCACCCACAACTTCCCAGGTAGATGCCAGTATCTACTTTTTGTTGAGCAGTGTTTCCAAGTTTAGAAATCCCATTTGCTCGAGGGAGAAAAGTGCTGTTCTTCTGGTGAATGTGTACCACTGCACTGAAATGTACAACAAAGCAGGATGCTACATGTCTCTAAACCATTCAATGTGCAGGCACTCTGGAAATAGCAACCCTTGCACTATGCAGATTCTTGTACATGACGAGAACAGACTCGGGTCTGACCCCCAACCCTCCTCTCATCAAACTCCCCAGGCATTTCTACTATGATAGTACCAGGCAGGGTATCATCACCAACTTGCTGAGCTCTTGAAGAAGTCTTTACTTTCCAGAATCATATAAAAACCAAATAGAGGAATGTTTTTTCACTTTTTTTCCCTATTTTGAATGATAAATTCTATGACTGGTAAGAGGTGCATGGGGTAAATTCTTTAGATCAGTGAAGTCCTGAAATCTGCTCTTGAGCTGGTGTAGAAATTACGTACATACCTCACTTCTTAAAAGAACTATATGTTAAGAAATTCCTTTTTATAAAGTATTTAAGGATATGATGTACACACAGTATATTTTCCTCACTGAAAAATGGCCTCAGGATATAGTTAACCTGGTAAGTAAAGTGAAAGCCACAGTTCTGTGTTCTGTTGTGTGAAGGACTGTGGTCAACACTTGCTTGAATTTCTGCAGGAGGTGGGCTTTTTTCCCCCCATAAAATCAAACACATCTACGTTATATCACCCTCTTAAAAAATTTCAATATCTATTTTAAAAGAAAGGAAGTTAAACTGAAGAGACAAGACTCGAAAATGAGAACTATATACAGATGGCTTGTGCAACCTGAATTTTACCTCATATGCCCACATTTATGCAATGCAGTATTGCTGCTTGATTCAGTGAACAGGAAGCCTGCAAAAAGGGGGAAAATTATGAAGAATCAGAGTACTGTGTATCTGCCATTTTCTAGCATTCTAAGCCTATGACTTTGTAACCTAAAGGACACTCCTAAACACTGTTTCTTAGTTTCTAATCCATCAATTGCTGGATTATGACAACACAGTTAAAGGCAGTATCGAAATGGTAGCAGGACTGATCCAGGTGACACAAACTGCTGTCATTCTACCACTGTACCCATCCATCTGGTCCTCAGCTTTGGCCTAGGTGTCACCAGCAGGCTGGGTTTGGTGCCATACACCTCAGCAGAGGTTAAAGGTCTGTGTATGTGTTTGGATTTGCAGCAGAACTGTGTAGAACTCTCTGTGTTCTGTGCTGTCCTGGTTGGTATGTCAGGATGTAAATGCTGTCTAGAAAATGAGCTTATAGAGTCTTTATCTCCCAGGTCTGTGCTGTTCTGCTTTTCTCATCCTCTTCCTGACACATCACTGAGTCAACTTACGCCAGGTGCCAATTCAGACAGCCCAGGAGACAGTTAAAGGAAACAACTGTTTTGGGACTGCTCTGTAATCTGCCCATAAAACTCACGTTTAATTTCCTACAAACAGAAGTGAAAAAGGTAATTAGCCCCAGGAGAGATCTCAGGAGAAAGTAGTTCTGAGCAGTGCCAAGTTAAAATAGTTTAAATGCCTAAACCTGAGGATGTGCAGGATACAACTGTGGGACATGAGAAGCTGAGCAACTGCTGAGCCCAGGACTGAAGGTAGTTTTATATCAAAAACCAGTTAAAGTGCTGGTAGGAATGCAGTCCTCAAGGACAGAGAACTGCAGCAGCGACAGCAGCTCCACAGCAGGAAAGGCAGGATCAAATTGTGCTGCCCCTCGCAGTTAGGGCTTCTCCCATGCCCTCAGTAGTGATTTTGTTCCCTTTAAACATTACCATCTGTTGCTGACCAGAACCCAGTGGCAGGAGCAGAAGGAAGCTGTATGTTAGGACAGACAGATGCGTCCTCTCTGTCCTGGTTTGGGTCACCAGGTATGGAGCTCTCCCAACATCACTTTTAAATTAACATGCACCTCACTGTGCTTCTTTGCATCTTGCCTTGTTTGTGAGTGACATGCATCTTACACAAATGCAGTGATGTTCTGATTATTATTTAGCATTATCCTTTGAAACACTAAAGGCTTGGCATTTTACTTCCATGTTGTTTCCTTTCCATATTTTGGGCAGGTATTGTTTATTCTCAGGATGTGTGTTGTTTCTTATACACTATTATTCTAAACACTTTATCCTTTTTTAAATGTAGGACTGTGAAGGTACAGTTTGTGAAGAGGGTGAATGAATTTTACATCAACTGTGATTGCTATGACAGCTGTTTTAAGGATTTAATGGAATCTTTGACCACAATAATTTCTGCTCTTAGCAATAACTCTGTGATAGGATGGCAGTTTTGGAATTCTGAACCTATTCTCATCCTAATTTCATCTCTCCAAAGTAGAAAAACAATACAGTTGCTCTAAACTTCTATTAGACCTAAGTCTGAGTCTCCTGGCTTCAGAAAGATTAGATCACTGTAATCTCCCCACAGCACAATAACAGAATAGAGCTGCTTCAAGGCATTGCTCACCGGAATGGTGACTATTTCAGAGAACCTACAGCTGCGTGGTGGGCTCCCTCAGGAGCTGAAGTCAGCGAAAGCCCGAGGAAAAAATATTGTTTTACCCTATACTTCTGTGCCAAAGTAAACTGTAAGCCACAGAAAATATCAAAGGGGTGGCAACGTGCCAGACTTTGTCCAGAAATTTGCTGTGAGCTTTGTCTCTTTGAAAATGACCAGAATCACTCATATATTTTTGACTTATATTAGGATGGCATAAAATGCCTTTTCTAGCAGATTATATCCATACAGCCAGTTTGTGTGACAGCAGCATTTGTTTTGATGGTTAGCAAAATGCTGATCTGCAAAGCTCCCAAACAGAACTTTGCATTTATTTCTCACTTGTCTTATTTATGCTAATGTGATGGCTAAATAAAAACACTTGGACTTCTTGTGATATATAGATATAAATGCATATATATGTATATATTTACACATTTACATATATATGTATATATTTACTGTCTGTAAGGTCCTCTAACCATTGACCTCTCTGTTCTTTAAAACTGCAATTTCTTAAATCTTGTAATCCCACTAATCCCAATAGAGTTTCAAGTATCTTTTTTTTTCTTTTTTAGAAAGATAAAAACAAATAGCTGTGACATGATGATTTCTAAATGAATGTTCTAAAATGTCACATAAGATTATCCATTAGCTAATAATTTTGGAGATCCTAGGAATTTTTTTATCCTCTAGGTCTGGTAGGACTTGTGTGAAAGGAGGCTGATTGCAAAGTTTTTTTGGAAGCTTGTGACTTTGGTCACTTCACCACAGGAATTTACTAAAAGAAAACTGTCATAACTGATACTTGAGGCTCGTATGGCTGCAACTCTCAGTATAAATTCTGCAGTATAGTTCTGATTCATGTGCTGAAAAGCTGCTGTCAGGTTTTCTCTGTGACTCAGGCTTTGGAGAGTACAAGTCTCTCTACATTGCATCTTCAGACATTTGGGTTCTTGGGCAAATTCACTGCATTTGACGGGAATCTTGCTATCAACCACTCTGTGACTGCCCCAGTGAATATACACATTGGGTGTAAAACTTCCTTCACAGAAATGACTTTGCATGCATCAAGGCCAGGAGCAATATCCAGCCTAATATTTCTACCCTTTGCTTGTCTCTCATTACCATTACAAAGTTAATTTTTTTTTTCTCTGTTACCACTTTAATTTATAGACTGGCATCAAAAGGAGTTTTTACTGCAGAATGAATAGAAAGTAGAAGTGCTTATGAAGACTACAGAGTCAATGTACATTTCTGTAAAACCTTATATGCCTGCATCAATCATCTTTTTTTTTTAAATAGGTCTTATTATGCTTATTTATTTTTTTTTCTTTCCATATCCATTTAAATGTTAAGTAGAATCTCAGAGGACTAGAAAATATAACTGTGACAGTTAACAGATCTGATTTCAAGGCCAGTCCAAACGAAAAAATGATAAATACAAACCAATAAACCATAATTGATACCATCATTTAGCTTTGTTCAAGTTAATCTTGACTTTTCCCATTTCCTGTATTTGAAAACTGTTGGTATGGAAAAATTATGGTTCCATCAGACTGTTGCAGGAGGTAGTATTTTAAAGGAGGATTTGTTCATGAGCAAAATAGTAAGTAGTAACCTGAAATCAGTTTATGGGTTGCTCAGAAGCCAGTCCTGCACCTTATCCTTTTCCTGCATCCTCTGACCTCCTGCTCAGCAGTGCAGGCCTGTTACTGAAATACAAGCATAGTCTGGAACAATACGTCAGTGACCAGGTTGCTCCAGAAAGACAAAAATAAAACTTTATAAAACACTACTTCTAAATTCTAGACACTTCCAGGGAAAAGATTTCATAGAAATTGTTGAAACTTCAAACAAAATGCAATGATGCAATAAAGTTTTAACTGTTGTGGTTAACTATAGGCCAGACTCAGCAAAACAGAGGTCAGTCCCAGAAGGTTTTGTTTAAAATGACTGAAACCGTCACTGGCTAAGAACAATGTCCCAAATGCACCAAAAAATATAAAACATTCAATGGTTTGGAAAAACAAGCTATTTAACAATGAAACCAAGGTGAAAGACTGACTCCCTGCAGCCCCAAATTCCGATTGTCTTGGCAGTCTCTGCCCAGACTAGCTTTGGTAAGCCAAGAAATGTAACTGCCTGCAGTCTACAAAGCCAAACAGATGAATTCTTTAATCCTGTAAGCAACTGAAGCCGGAAATTATGATGATGTTTGATTTACAGAGAAGAGAATATTGATGGTACATTACTAAATGAATGCTCAAATTTCTGGTACAGTTGAGTATTTGTTTCCTGTTTTCTTTAATGCACCTAGATACTTTTATTTGGTACAGCATTGCTCTAAACTACTATAAAAATCAATTATTTTTCTCAAAGACATTTGTATGTCATGTAGAAGCACAAAATGAGATTAAAGCGTTATAAGTACTTAAATCCATTCTACTTATCTGTGCACAGCAAACTGTTCTGTGGTGCTCTACAGGATTTTTCAGTACTTGAGAAAGATGAGGAAGTAAATGTGGCTAAGCCTAATTAAAAAATGCAAATGATTTTGCTAAAGATGTCAAGTGAAAATATTCCATAGCAGCGACTATGACAGAATGATCAGACTCAAGTTCAACCTGCTCCAGGTCTCTGGGGTGTCTGAATGAGCAGGTATTACCAAGGTGTGTGTCTATCAGTGGACAGAAAGAGTCAACTGTGCACTATACAACCAGATACAGGCTGTCAGATCAGAAGCTGAGACAGCAGTATCTGGAACAGTGTATTTGGTTTTGTTTTTTTAAACTGAGCTAGTTCTTTCTTACTTGCCTCTACTACTCTAACGGTGCTTATCACTTCATTATAATACCCAATATGTTCCGCCCCGACCATCTTTTTAAGTAAAATGTTAGTATGCGTAATAGCTCGGACCATGTATCTCATTTTTGTTCTGTTTTTCACACAGTAGGGCAGGTCTGCTGTGTTTTGCAGTCTCCCAGCCCTAGGTGCCTTTTGCTCCGGACTACAATGAGGGAAGAAGGAATGGGGAGGTGGCACTTTGCTGGGCAGCAGGAAAAACCAGCGGCTCCATGGTTGTCACACTTTATGAAACTCTTCCTGATAAATCTCTACTCAAAGCTTTCTGTGAAGGGATTTCAGGACTGTATCCAGTGGATCACAATCTGTTGTCTCTAGATGAAAAACAGGTCCCTTTCCTCCTCTGATTAAAAAATTCTTCACTAAAAGCAGATCATTCTGCAAGTTCTCTCTGCTTCTCAGAGAATGGGGTGAGAATTAAGGAAGGAAGCACGCAGGTCTGACGATGGGTTTTGATTGAACTCAGTCATATGATAAATATGCACCATTATAGACCTTAAGAAATTAGGACTGTAAAATCTAACTGATCAGGATAATTTCCTCAGCTCTTCCTTTTCTTCACCAGGCCCATCCTGGCCCCAGTCCTTCGTCTTGCTTCCTGGGTCCTAAAATTAAATATATAAACCAAGAGCATTGTGTTTTCTCCCCTTTAAAGGGAATGTTTCATCCTTTCTTTCACAGAATTTGCATTCAGCGCTCAAAATACCCAGCTACTGCTGACCACTGTTACAAGCAACAGAAATTACAGCTTTGTGATGGATACAGTTTGGTGACAGTGATGGTTTCAGTCATTTTTAACCAAACCTTTTGAGACTGACCTCTGTTTCTGCTGCAGTAGACTTGCACAGCATCTGTCTGCTCATGCATGCTGTACAAATTGCAGGGCAGCTCTGCCCCAGCTGTTAGACAGGTTATAAATAGGTAGAGCTCTGAGGCAGCAAGATTACTTGAAAAAGAAGGAACAGTACAGGTTCTTGTGCTTATGAATCAGTCTGGAAAACAGCTGGCTGTCTGACTGGCTGTGCAAGTGCTGAGATTAGAAAAGTCTGCTTATCTGTGTATTAACATCTTAAGGTTAACTTTTCAGTAGGTTGAGGTGTAAGCTCTGACTGCCGCCTTCCCCTCAGCAGACTTTATTAAAGTGTGGCTCTGTCTGGTTTCTCTGTTGTATAAGGAAGATTTGAGTTCACACTCTTACAATTTCCCAGTTACATTTGTATTCATGAAACCTGTAGGAACTCTAGCTCTGGAACCTCTGGCCTATTGTCAAATTAGACAGATATCATCCAGTAAGTGCAAAAGTGACTATTGCACTTGAGCCTGGAATTATTTCTGTTGGCAAACAGGCAACCAGAAACTCTAACGATGCATCTTTACTGTGGCTGTAATCCTAGGTACTCTCTTGATTCTTAAAAAAAAATTTCATCAAACTAGTTTAAATCTAATTCAACTTGTTTGTCAAACTACTTTTATTCACACAGAGACACAACTGCTTTGGGACAATGTTTTGCCTAATTAGATGCACTTTTGGACAGGTTTAGGTCTTTCCCCAGTTGAGGCCTGTTTTATTGAGTTCCAGAATCCAATATGAAATAGTAAAGCTAAATAATTTCCTCTCACAAAGTCCGTCAAGCACTTCAAGGGAAATAAAAAAACAAGGGTGCAGGGTGGATGTGTGGATCTGGAAGGACTTAGCTTACCCAGCTATACTGTTTAAGAAGCAAATGGGGAAGTTCTTTAAACTCCTCATAATAAATAGAGTGATTTCAACTGGGAAAACTCATTTTGGTGGATTTGATACTAATTCTTCCCATATACTCAGAAGAAATTACCTAAAAACTATGACTACCAACATTTGCATACTGTCAGTTAAAAAGAGCATGGAGTATCTCACTTCAGTATCTGCTGCAGTCTAGAGGACATGGCCATCACATCAGAATTACTGAATCCATCCCTAATCCCTGTGTGTCAGGCAGAAGTACCTGTACTTCTGCAGACTCATCCATTCTCAGAAGCTCTGTGTTCTGAGAGCCAGACCATAGAGCTGCTGAAATCATAGATGTTTTTCTACTAAATTACATGGCAGCTGACAGAAATAAAGACCTGTCCATGAGTCAGATGGATTATTAGCTTTATCATTACCATTTTTAAGCTCTGCAATTTATTGTTCCACATACTTAGTTGCATACATGGTTGGAGAAAAAAACACCTGAGTAATACTTCTGAGGGGTTTAGTACAAACCCCTGGAATAAAATAAGAATCTCCTAGTTTTCAGTTTCTTGTATCTGAAATAGTAAAGCTGGGAATTAGAAAGGTTGTCTCGTCTGATCTTCTTTCTCTCGACAAGCTTTCACCTTGAAGAAAGCAGACAACATCTGCTTTCTTCTTGGCCATCTTAAATCTGTAGGTCCAGACATATCACAGAAAGGGGCCCGGGAACTCCTATAATGATGATTAAAGCCAGGGCTTCTGTAGTTCCCAGTCTCTTTGCAGAGGACAGAAGAGATGAGAAATCTTGGCATCTACTTGATGATTGAATTGGATCTTTTTGGAAAAGGAGCTGGAAATCTCAGCCTGAGCTAGGTTCTTGCAATACTATAAGGAGTGGTGTTTTCGCTAATTTCAGTGACACTATAATGTGTGGTGTGATTTCTGTCTGTTTCCTACCATCTCTAATGGATGTTGGACGGACAGCTGTAGCGCATCTTTCAGTTCACAGGGCACATGGACACACCCTTTGTCTACACAAGGTCCTGAGAGAGGCTCTCTGGGGAAGAGAACACCAGTGGCAAAACACTCAGCTGCAGTTAGGTGCTACCTACAGTAGAAACTAAGGTTCCATGCTAGGAGCACAAAGCTGTGCAGAACTTCCACCCTCGTATGTTCTTCAAGTTCTCACACTATCATGGGGCTTCTGTGTTTATCTGTGTGATAAAAAACTGCTCATTTCAATTAAGAGGAGCTCTGCTGCCACAGCCAGCAGCAGCCTCAGCTGGAGCAGAGGCAACTAGACACCCTGCCTGGGGGCACACAGTTCCTGCACCCACTCAGGCCCACTCACAGATTTCTCAGCTATTTAAAGATATAACTGTGCAGTCACACACAAACACTAACGAAGAGGAAATGAGGATTATCTCAAGCAGGAGTGTGCATACATGGCTTTCTTTTGCATATGGTTTCATAATGCCCAACATGTCATATTCATTCATCTTTCTTCTGGTTTTACAGTAGGCTTTAAAATGCCTTCATGCAGGGCAGTGAGGCTTGTGACACCTTCATTATAAAGCCTGTAATGGAAAAGACACTGTCCTGTGATTTCTGGGAAAGAGAGATCTCAACCATTAACAAACTACTAGCCGAAATGTGTGGGTTTCAGGTAATATTCTTCAGAGTGTTCCTTCAGAGGAACACGTCTTCTCCCACGTTTTTTTTTTACCATTACTATTATTTTGCCTCCTATTACTCCATCTCAG
The DNA here is from genome assembly GCA_013397725.1 of Rhagologus leucostigma. Lineage (NCBI taxonomy): Eukaryota > Metazoa > Chordata > Aves > Passeriformes > Rhagologus > Rhagologus leucostigma. Next base: position 892,258 of record VZTD01004251.1, on the reverse strand, counting down.
GGTAGTTTTGGGAAGCAGGCAGGATTTTGTTTCATGCCTTGCTACTGAATTAGTGTGCTGTCTTGGGATGGAAGAATGAAATCGGGTAATTTTCAAGTGTTTCCTTTTCTTGAGCATACAGATAAATACCTAGTGAAGGAGTATATATAGTGTATATAGTATATAGTGCTCTATGGATTGACATCTTTTTGTGAAGATCTGCAGTATTATAAGAAATAAGGAAACTGAAAATTACCAGTTGTTGCTTTTCTGTTGCAGGTATTTGTTTTTAGATTACAATTTCCTTTCTTCCACTGAACAAATTCTGGTAACTTATTTTCACTGCCATTGGCTCTCATCATTTCTTTTTGGAGCCATTAGCAGTTATCACTAATATGCAGAGTGCAAATTTTTAGTAGATAGGAGACTGGGAATGGTATAAGAGATGTAGCTCTCTCCTCCATGTACACTAAAATCTGACCTTTTGTATTTAAACGGTTAAAAAGGGTCTTGAGCTGGAATACGTCTTATATGAGGTGTTTGAAATAGCCTGATAGTGACTCAGAATTTAAAAAAAATGTTTCTGGAAGACAGAGCTAATCATCCATTAGCATTTGGATGCAATGCTTGTCTCGCATTAATTTCCACGCTTGCCAAAATGATTCTGGCAGAGGAACCAGCTGTGAAATGTAGAAATTAAAATATTAGGTTGGAAGTACTAGATATGCCCTGTAGCTGCTCGCAAAAGGATTTACATGAATGAAAATGTGAGGCAGCAGTATTACACAGGTGGGAGGATTTCTGTCCCCCCTTTTCTCCTTGTCCCCTCTTGCTTTATATGCTGATCATGATGTCACATCTATGGAGCATTCCTTGGGCCAGCTGGGGTCTGCTGTCCCAGCTTGCTGTGCACCCCAGTGAACTCACTGGTGGGGCCACTGCAAGGGAAAAAGCCTTGATTCTGTGCAAGCCCTGCTCAGGAATAGCAAAAGCATCTCTATGTTATCAACCCTGTGTTCAGCACAAATCCAGAACACAGCCCCACACCAGCCACTGTGAAGAAAATGATCTCCAGCCCAGCACACAGTGGTAACCTCAGAGTATGAAGCAGCTCAGGCACATCTTCTGCACTACAAATAACTCAAAAGGCTTCATGACAGGTATCCCTCAGTGGTATACAGTGGTACCTTCCTTATCTCACCAAGGTCAGATCAGGCTACAATCAGAAAATCCATTTGTGTCAAAGCCAGGACTGTGGCACTCTGCTGACAGTTTCTCTGCCCAAGATTACAAACAGGATGCAAGGCAGGTTGGGGAAACATTAGCTTGAAATCAAGTCCAAGCCTTTCTTCTGTTGTGTGGTCCTCTGCATGATTAGAAAGAGGCAATTTCCATCCCTAGCTGTGAGTGGAGAAAGTCTTTTTCCTATTCTTGCCCTATATTTTCATTGGGATGGCCAAAAAAGCCACGTTACTCCTTTCAGTTTCCATGTAAAAATCTCTCCTGTGAGATGCACAGCTGCTATCTAACATGAGATGAGGTTTCCAACCACTCTTCTTGTAGGTCCTAATGGAGCGTTTCCAAAAGCAGACAACTCAGTGCATCTCCTGCGAGTCACTCAAGTTTACCTAAATAGGTCCTGACATGACTTTCCCTTGTGTCCCCAGCCCAGCCACAATTCCCTTTTAGGTACACCTTGTACGTTGTCAGAAGGATGTGTTATACTACTCTCCTTCCAGCATTTTTACAGTAATGTGTCTGAAATTTAGTCCAAATTATTCTTCAGAAGGTGCTTATCTCAAATGACTTGGTGGATTTATGGTTCTTGATATTTTAGAGACTATCCCTATTTTAATGGCTGGACTGCATTAATGAATCTTCCTGAGTTATCGCTTCATAATCCATTGCTTCAAAACCAGCTGTGAATATTTTCTTCCCATTAAAGCTTATTCCTTTGGGTTTGATGTAATTAATTGCCACTTATGAGTTAGAGAAAATATTCCAATAAATATTTATGCCACATGTGCCATCTACTCTCTCCAGTGCCCTGTATACTTAATGTTTAACAAATTTCTGTGAACCTCAGCCTGCAATTCATGTTAGAGGGAGCCTGTGGTTGTAACAGCAGCAGCAGTCACAGATGTCCACTCTGGAGGTAGCACAAGAAACCTGTTTCTTGATAAAGCAGGTCATGGAGGCACTGAGAATATGCCAGAGCGGAAAGCTGGAGAGGATACAGCTGCAATGCTATGCTTGATCCTCCCAGTGTTTATTTATAGCTTTGTCAGAGTAAGGTTAAGCATCCGCTTCTCTTAAGCACAGACAGAAAACCTCTGCAGTATGAGACTGTCACGAAGGCAAGAAGATGGCAGATCTAGACAGAAGATTAAAGAGTGTCCCAAGTCTGAAGTGACAGGAAAGAGAAGAAAATCTATTGTCAATCTTTCACACTCTGAAATTCATGAGGAAGGTTTTGACTGCTGTATGATATACATGTGGCACTGAAAATGTGGAAATACAACCTTTTAAAGGCATATTTAAATTCTGTCTTAACATTAGCTCATATGTGAAGATATATTTTTCAGAGCCAAGTATATACAAGAGCAGAAAGTGAACCATATTGTACAGATTATACAAGTAATTCTTTCAGTGGTCTTTTAAGCAAGCGCTCGGTCTGCCTGCACTGGGCTCCATAAGGCAGAGAGCAATTGGTGAAGAGGAGGGTTTTTATTTCCCTGTGCAAGCCAGAGAGGGGCTCTCTGCAAGGTACAATTCCTTACCACAGCAGCATGAACACCCACACACGCCTGAGAAAGGACTACAACTCAATGCCACAATTTAGCCTGCCGCTGTTGATTCCTGCACCTTGTCAGGATGTAATTAAGCTATCGTCAAGCTGAATAGGAAGATGAGACTTAAACCTAAAAATATCTCCAGTAATTATGACTTAGATCTGGAAAGCAACGGATGGATTTTGATTTCTGAAAGAGACAATGCTGTTCCTGAAGATGGTTGAGTAATTGTGGAGTGAAAGGTAAAATAAACACCCTTGTAATTCCCTGTCTATGACATAGTGCTGAGGTGTGCAAGCAATCTCATGAGGGAGGGAAAAGGTCTTAGTACGTAGGTCTGGTGATTTTAGACAGAAAAACAGGGCTTTGCTATGTTTGCTAGCAAATGTAAAACTTCATTCAAACACAATAAAACAAAGCATCTCTTTCAGCTGTGCATGGTCACTACTCAGGAACACACACAGCTTTGTTTTAAAAAAAGCCAACAAACAAAAAGCTCCTCCTTTGGGATTCAAGATTGCACTTCTGTATTTGCCTGTGTAAAGAGCTTTGTTGACTACTACCAGTCCTGGGAATAATCCTTCTTTCTGAGCTCCTCTAAGACTACACCTTCACTCAGAGCGCATGCTCTCATTCTCTGGATACTCTGAAGAACATACTGGATACAGGGGCCCTGCCTAAGGGAGAGAAAATGTCCCTGACATGGTGCCTGCACTATTGTTAGCAAGCAATCTAGTACCAAAGACTGATGTAAAATATGAATCTCTATATTTGTACCTAAACATCCAAAGATATGTAGTGCTATATCTTTAAAAAGACTTGAGTGAAGAAAAGAATGAAAATCACTCATAATCTGCTTTAATTCAAGTGAAAGCTGTTGTCCTTTTTTCCCCTCAAAATACACCTTGCCAAGGATTTTTCCTTTCTGCACATGTTATCATGCAGTTTGAATTAATTTTTGGGAACTGTTTCCTGGATGTTTTTGCTCCATCCCTTGAGTGAGCACTGGCATTTATCTGACAATATGGTGAGATGATTCAAGGAAGAATTGGCTAGAAAAACTAATTTCTTAATTTCATAGTTACTTTTCTCTCTGAATTGATTTACTGCGCATTTGTACAAATGCCAGGGCAGTAAATGAGACGAAGCAGGAGCTGGAGGAGGAGGTGAGATCACAGAAGTCCTGATTTGACCAGCTCAAATTAGTACATAATGGAATCCTTAACCTCCTCCTGAAGATGTTTAAAAGCTTGATGGCTAAACTGCAATGAAAGTGATAATGCTGAAATACCTGCTTAGGACAGCAAAGCCATGCAGTTGCAAGGCAAGCAGCCAGTTCTGAAAATCCAGCTCCTATGATAGCAAAATGACATTCTTCACTATGTCAGTTAACAGAGAGATCACAGACAATGTGATCGATCACATCATCACATCACCTATTTACTTTGGTAACGATCTGGTTTCTCTCTCACTTGTCACTTCACTTATGTAAGCATTGCTTCCCTTCTTTGAAAAGCTCAAGTTTGTCTCCTAGACTGGGTATGTTCTCCTGCACTCAGCTAACCAGATTAAAACCCTAAACTGTAATTCTTCCTCCTTCTTTGCTCCAGATGGATTAGAGTTTTTCCACGTGGTATAAACCCACTCAGTGGTTGTTGCTGCCTCTGCTGTCCCACTCCCCCCAGTCATGTTGTTCTCCACTCTCCTTTGTCCTTCCACCGTCATCATCAGACCGCTTCCAGAAAAAGTGCCAAAGGCACAGGAGCACAGAAAAGCAGCCAACAATTAGACAAGAGGGTGTTTTACCATGACTGAATTTGAGTGAAGTTTGGGCTGCTGTCCTTGTCCTTTCCCTCTGCTCTGGCCATATGTTCCTGCTGCTCCCTTGGGCCTAACCCATATACAACTGCCTATGTCTATGCATGCAGCCTGCATTACACACATCCCTGTATGGAGCATTCTGGAGTGAGCATTTATGTAGTCACAGAGTAGGAGCACTTGCAAATGGAAAAGTTGCTGGACTATTTCAAGAATGTTTCAAAACCTTTAACACTTTATGGAAACTGTTGCCTCATCCATCTGCCTGCAAAGCCAGTTTTTTTCTCAGCTTTAAGGAGATATAAAACAATTTAAAATGAGCCCTCATCACATCCTGACTCTTTAAAAAGTGTTATCTTGTCATGCTAAAGTAAGAAATGAGCACTGTTTCTTAGTGCTTTGTTTTAATTGAAAGGCAGGTATTTTCCACCTTCCATGCCTATCGCTGCCATTTAGGGTTGTAAAGTGCATGTTTCTGCTTCTCCAGGATATTTGACAAGAAGTTTGCAGGATTTCTGCCAGTCTGGAAATCCACTGCCCCTCACACAAAGGCACACTGCTTGGGAAGGGAAGGGTCTACCTTCCTACATCAGCGGTTCTCAAAGACAATTCCTTGTTAGGCTGTGTGGAGTGGGAATGTCTGTCTCCCAGCCTCTGTGTTGGGACAAGATGGTCATGCAAAGAGTGATGGGGCACGATGATTTTGTGGGGAAATCGTTGGAGCCTGGGTCCACTTTGAGAGAATTTTTTTTTTTTCAGGGTAAATATAATTTCTAACAGCTTTTCTACATGTTGCTGGCCTGGAGCATGAAAGGCCAGAGACTTTTTTGAAAATTCACTTATAATATAAGCATCTTGAACCAAATGAATGCCAAATATCTTGCCGGACTATATCATCACTTTATTTTTTTCTACATTTAGTTTTGTATCCTACTTTTTTCCTCAATAATAGTTTTGTGACTATTTTCATTAAGAATTCCTAAAAGACAATTAAGATACATCTTTAGCAGTGTGGCAATACCACCCTAATCATGGAGATGTTGTAAAAGCATTGCGAAGAAAAGTGTTAAATCTTAGCAACTGCTAAGATAAAGTCATAATTGACATTTCTGTGTGTGAGATAAAGAGACAGTGCTTTAGGAGAGTCCAATGCTAAAAGAAACTATAAATCATCTAATCAGGCAAGAATTTAAATTTGTTAACTTGTACTAATATAAGCCAACCACAAATATTCAGCACTGGTAATTAAGCCAGATCTAGATCTTTGGAGAGAAAGTAGGGACAAAGTATCTATAAGTTTTTTCTTTTCAAATAAGGTCTTCTTAAAAGCATGTCCAAAGCAGGAAACATTTGTTGTAGGTCCAGAGAAAGCAAGCTAGCAATAGCGGAGTAAGCAAAAGGATATATTTTTATGTGAAACTACATTTATTTTATGAGGTCTCTCCATGGGGTAAGAAGAATGTCATACTACAGAAATTTTAACTGCATTTATAAATCACTATGTGGAGTTTATGCGTGATTATGCCTCACAAATCCATGTATTTTTTCTATTAGGTGGATTTCGATTAAGTTCTCATTCAGTAGAAACAAACAAAACAAGACTTCCATAATTAAACTACTTTTAAAATACTAGCTGATTATATTAGCAGGAAACTATGTATTCTAATCTCAGTGGTAAACTGCTGCTAAACAGTACCATTGTTAATTGAAATAATTTAATGAAATGTTTAGCAATTAGACAAATATCCTCTGAAAAGGAAAAAAACCACTTATAATATTGGTGTGGAGGAAAAAGCTCTTTGAGGTAGTTTAACCTTTTAAAGTAGACAGCATGGCAAATCAGATAATGTTGCCTGAAATAAGGGAGGGTAGCAATGACATAATCTTTTCATAACAAGTTGTCTTTGCTTGGTGTGTCCAACCTATCAGAGATAGATATAATTTCTTCTAAGATTCTCTGAAAAATAAAGCAAAAAGTCAAAGCTCAACAGGTCAAAAAGCAAGCCACAATTAATTTTTATATTATTATTTGAGGTAATAATTTCCTCTGGGAAAATAATCTGGGTTTTTTTAGGATATTAAATACTAAATAGTAAAATTAAGTGACTGTGGTCAATATGTTCTGCATTAAAAGTAATCTCTTCCTATATCAAACAACAAGGATACCACTGATTATCTGCCTGATGAACCTGCTTTGGTTAAGAATGTGTTCAGGTTCTCACCCTGTAAGGTTGCTCACTTGCACACTGGGATTAGGTTGTGTATTTTGCTCACACTGTCTTGTGGAAACTGATAGACCAGTGCTCAGTAAGACTGAACTGAACCCAATAACCTCTGACCATATTCCTAAATTTCAGACTGCGATGACACTGCTGTGTCACTCCTGCTGCTCTCAGGCATTGTGCACCATCCCAGGCAGGATGCAAAGCCTCTGGCCATCGCCTCCATGGGATGGAGATTCAGTTTCCTGGCAGCAGCAGCCTGGGTTCATCAGCTGGAGCTGAATGACTTGTGTCCTTGAGGGAATCCCAGCAGACTCCATGAGAGCCCTCAGCTGGTCTTCAGGTTGTGTGCAGCATAAGCAGTGCTGGAAACCTTTCACCTGAGATAAAGCTGATCTTTTCTAAAGCCCTTCTTTGCTCACTGAGACCACAGAATAGCATTCAAATAGGATTCTGAGTAATGATCTGCTCTTCTGAGTCCTTCATCAAGTAAAAAACTATTAAAAACATAGCAGTGTATTTCCACCCAGTTTCACATAGACAGTTCGTAAAGCAACATAACTCCTATTTCTTCATGCACATTGTTAAACAAAAGCTGATCTTAATTGCATTATAACCCACAATAATGAGATTTAAATTTAATTTCAAGTGCAAAATAGTTCTGTTTGAGTTCTTCAGCAGCTTCCCCTCATCTAATACGGAAAGAGCTTTTTCTCTTTAATTGCGTCTCTCTGCCTTCAGGAAGATTGAGAAGCCTTTTAAACATCTGCTCTTTCCAACCTGTCACTTAACAAGTTATGGCTTGGAATAATTTTCTCTTTGGTTTATTCTTCTCTCCTGTGAGTTGCAGATTATGAACATAAAAAAGTACAGACAGCCACCAAAGTCTGAAAGCCAGATGGGGCAACCTCTGCAGTAATCTTTATTAATGTGCTCTGTGTAGAAATCTGTACTTGTAGTTTATATGTTTGCTTTTAAAAGAAAGCTGGAAATTACAGACTTTTTTAGTTTAACATGTACTGTTGTCAGCCCCACACCCTACCCAAATAACTCTCAAGGAACTTTTCTCCAGAGGAGATGGCAGTGAGTACTTACTGAGGCACAGTTGCTTTCTGACTTGTCTTCTAGAAAGCCAATTTGGCATGGTGTCCTCTGATTCTGCAGCCAGTAGTCTGTTGATTCTAGCAGACTGTTACTGCAGAGAACCTGTTAAAATAGTTAAAAATAGTTAAAATAATTACAAATTTTTCTGAGCCCTACTCTGCTTTGGGGGGCCTGAACGCTATTGTTGTAACTCAACGGAAATTTTGCAGACAAAATTTGAGGCTGTGGGGGGAGCAAGATGGACAAGATGGTTTGGTTTGCACCCATCCAGTTACTGTACCTTAAGTCAGATCACTTACATACCCCCTAAAGTATTAGCCTATTTTCTTTCAGAACTGAGAGTCCTTGGAGACAGATACTCGAAGGAAATGCCTAAACCCAATATTTTTATTGGAGAATATTGCTATGAGTTTTGTTCTGTGTTGAAGTGATAAACAGAGATGTTGGGAAAACTAATTATTCAATTACACCAGAGTACAAACTCACAGGCTTTATGACTGACTATCTCTCTCCACAGTAGATCAGAACTATTCATTCTGCCAGCAGCCTCATCTCTGGGACTTTCAAGGCTCCAAATTCCTTCTTCTTAAACAAGTTTTTCTGTTTTCTGAGAAGCTGAAGTACTTTGGACCTTCTGTAATGAGTCCTGAGGTCAGTCAGCACCCTGAGACCAAAACTTTGGGTTTAATCTCTGCATTGACTGAGCCCTACAGCTCGTGCCACAGCCTCTGCTCAAACAAAGCCAAAATGAGGCTACAGACAGCTGTAAACTTTAAAGAGTTAAAGCCAGTTTGCAAATCTGATGCTTAGATTAGACTGAATTCTTTACTTACTGCCTCTTTACTAATATTCTACCATGAAAAAGAGGGACCATCAGTATCTTTAAAACATCTAGGGAATAGCAGGAAAAATATTGCTGCACTACTGATGCTACTTACAGAATATTTTCTATAGCTTATCATGTTCCCCAGGCAGCAATGTTAAGAAGTATGTTTGTGAAATAGATGTGTATTTTATTTGTACTTCTTGCAATTCTTGTACTACATGGAAATAGACTGTACTCTAGTTTTTAGACTTTTATTTTAATAATGATATTTAAAAATATAAATTTGTTGCTACACCTGGGGAAAAAAAAAATCTATCTACAGTACTTTCCTTTACCTGACTGCATGTTCTGTATTGACATACATTTGTCCTACTTCAACAACACCTGATCTCTAAGTCTAGATCCCTTCCTTAGGAAGAGAAGTGAGAATAACTCCTGAGGCCTCCTCACTTCTCGGGGAAGATGAATGACTGTGGAAAGCTGATCTGGCCAGCTGACAGTTTTCTGATACTTGGGGGCATCCAGAAGTAAGCTTATTACCACCCACAGACTAACACTCACTGTAATTTTTATCTTTCTGGTAGAAAGTCAGTTACACAGTTAATATTTCACTCCCTGTATTATACTTATACTGATTTCTGAATAAAAGTCAGCAGCAGAGGGATGAGGAGGTAGTGGGGAACACCACAGCCCCTGAGCTTGGCCTGCTTCAGTGCCCTTTTTTGGTGCCCTCCATAGAGACTTTCCACCTTTGTGGTTGTTTCGCAGTACAACAGCCCTGCTAGGGGTTTTCTTTCAAAGAGCTTTAGAATACAAATTTAAGGTTCACAAAATACTCAGAGAAACTACTGTGCCCAAAGACTTCGTTCTGAGAATGCCAAAGGCTCATGAATGCTTCACATGAACACCAGCCTCTTCTTGGGAGAGCTAGCTAATCTTGTTTACCAGTGCAATGACTCTGCACTCAATAAATTTTATAACCTCCTGTCTCAGTGCAAAAAGATTCCTGCCATCATAACTAACTCCTAGACTAGATGGGCAAAATAATATACTCCATATCCCAAAGAAACAATTTCCTGTTAGTGTAATAAACTGTTGTGTGGGTTTGGGTTTTTTAAGGAAATCTTGAAGCATGATGAACTGGTTGGTAAAATCTAGATTTAGGCATTCTTTTCCTCTTTCTGAAAAATTACCATCCTCTGAGGCTTTATGACAACATATAGAATTGAATATATACAAAATGCACACATATCCACATATATATATATATATGATTTCAGGTTTAATCAGATTCTAGATATTCTCATCCTCCAGGATTGAAGTTCTAATTACCTGTTAAAACATAATTTTGCATACACAGGAAACAGTTCTCTTTAGCTCAAACAGCTTTTGCTGTAACAGGCAATCTTGTTTCATTTCCTTAAAGATCACAATGAATTTGTCTTCAGCCTTAATCACCTTAGATCTTTCTTTCCCAAAACTCACACAGTTTCTGAGAAATTGTGATAGACAGAAATTTATCACGCAGAAACAAGCCGCAGATATCCTTGGTGCTGCTCATCTTTGTCTCAGAAGGACTTGGTGTGCATTTCAGAACAGCTCGATCACAGCAGATCTATACTGTATATGACAAACCCATGAAATGAGCTGGGCAGTCCACACTTCACCTGCTTTGTCTCCTATGGGATGTTAAATGACTCTTGGTAGCTTTACCTTCTTTCAGAGGGTGTTTTTATCAGGAAGCAAATACTGGTAAAGCAGCAGCAGCAGAAGTAACTCTCCTGCACAAATGTTTTGGTCAGGTCAGGTCATGGTTGCCAAGCTTGAGTCACTCCAGGGTGGTTTTATGAGTTCCAAGGCTTTATATTGGATTAAATTTTTTGTATGCAGCTTTTCATAATAGAGTTTGAAGTCAAGGGTAGAAATTATTACATGGAAGTTTTGGATGGCATGTGATTTTTAAGTAATCTAAAGTAGATGAACAACATTAGTACGATTATGTTTTCCCTGGGCCAGATTCTGCTCTCCTGTGCATAAGTAGCTCTGCACACACACTTGAGGATGTCTCCAGAAATGTGAAGAAGGGTGAATAGGCATAACATTTTTAATACTGGAGGTTGGGGGGAATAATTTACAGCAATTTGGATTTGAAAAAGACAGGTGAGAAAAACAAAACCAGATATACTCGAGTCCACATAGCAGAAGCTGGCAGAGGTCAGCAATTTTAGGAACAGAGGCTGGCCCAAAGTCATCCGGAAAGGCTCCAGAAATTACTCTGAGAAGACAGCGCTGTGGGAATGGGGGAATGCAGGAATGTGTGCCAGAGGCCTCCTTGCACATGGTCAGGTTTTACACAGGTCTGAGTGGTGCTCGGGAGATGGAGGTGACATTTGAGTTAGTGGTGGCAGGGGTGAGCAGTAAACTTTGGTTCAGTTTAAACTCCATTTTACGAAACACCAGTTCTTGCATTAGGGCCATTATAGACATGATATTGCTCAGAGCTTTCCCATTAATACTTCTGTGGAGGAAGGGTAATTTGGGCCACCCTGCAATGCTGAGCATGGGTAGGGTTACACACACCTGCCGTGCAAAAATGTATCTGTAGAAGCCATGTGAACTTCTGGGCATATTTTTTTGGTAACAAACAGTATTATTGTGGTCAAAGACACACATATGGTAAGAGTAAATGGAATATTTCTGACAGCCTCTTGCTATTGTAAGGTAATTCTCCCTGTTAAATAGGTTCATGTGTTTAGATAAAGTGGGAGTTTGCATATGCATGAAAACTTGATGGGATTCATGCTTTTATAGGAATATACTGAAATCCTTATAGTAAAATAATATATGACTGCAATGATCAAAAGTGTATAAGCTTGAGGGAGTTGATCTAAGTTAACAGAGCTAGTTAATTAATCAAAAGCAATGTGAGAACTGGTATTCTTCGGATCTGTATCTCTATCAGCCCATTCCCATTGCCATTCTTGCATTTAAGCATTTTTTCAAAATATACTGAGGTGATCTGTACCAAACGACAAGAAAACTAACCCTCTTCTCCTTCAGCTGTCAGTCTGCAGTCCTGCACTTTTAAGGGAAACAGTATCATTTGCCAAAATTTCTTCCTCCTGTCTCGTACTTCTCTTCATTCTTATTTAATTAAGGCAAGTGCAGGGCCAATCCCACTGACACATCGTTAGGATTTTTGCTATCAGCTGAAAACTGAAAAGCAACTGAAAGCAGAATTTGATTCATTGACCATACTCATGTGACAGCTGCACGCACTATACCGCTGTATATCTGGTTTGGAGCAGGATCATCACACTCAGAAAATAATTCAGGATGAATCTGCATCATGCACTAAATGTGAAATCAGCAGTAATTCATGGTTCTAAAAAAAAGTTTTCCACTCTCATCTAGAGACTCAGCCGTCAGCATTACTCAGTGTGTTGTGAATCAATGAACTAAATCAGCCTCTAGCAGAGTGTGGATTAGAAAAGTCACTCTTTCCCAGAGGAAAATACTGCGTATGAGTTTAGTGTAACAGCTTCCTGCTCCCTGATTTAGATCACAAGACATTAAAATACAGTAAATATCTACAACCGAGACAGCATTAAAAAGGCTCTGCTCCACAAATGAAACATCTGCATCTTCGTGACTGAACATCTTAATTGCTTTGGTTAATTACTACTCATCAAAAAAAGATAGGAAAGTGGGACATATAGAATAAAATAAGATATCAAGGGGCACATCTTCTGCATTCATCTAGGTTGGTCTGTGTGGTAACAGGCTACATTTCATATGGTTCCTGACAGGAGCCATTCATGCCAAATATAACTACTCAAACCTGAAAGTCCACTGTTTAAACCATTCCCTTGCAACAGGAACCCACAGCATTTCACTCCACCACCAATTACACATCTAACTTAAAAATCACCTAACAGAGGCTAGGAGAGAATTCTTCATCCTTTTCCACACACATGCAGAAGGTAAACACCTTCTCTGACAATGGTGTAAGGAAGCCCAAAACATCCTGCTGTTTGTCAGAAGTGTTGTCAGAAGTGAGTAACTTCTTTCAGTGCGCTGACAATCATAAAATTGACCCGTGTTACAAAGAACAGCTCAAATGTATGGGATAGGACAGGTGAAGCAGCTCTCAACCATGTGATACAGGCTACCCTTTAAAATTAGAGAGTGATGCTTCTGAATGTGACCAAACAGGAGCATTTGTAAAGGTGGTGGTGGCACTTAGTGCTGTGCCACTGTCCTTCACTCTTACATAAAGTAAACAACTCTGAGATGAAATGAAAATTTAAGACGTTTTCCTGTACAGTAGATCTTTTGTCTAGATGAGGATTCCAATTACAGTCAGCAGCATTTTTAAAAACCAAGTGTTATTTTGCATATGAACCGTTTGATCAAATGAAATACTGACACTTTATCTTTTAGCCATGTTGGGGTGAGGAGAAGCCCAGTCCCAGCATACACATCTGTCTTACTGAGTTCTATTTTTACATCAATGATATTCTATCTAACAAAATTTGTGTGTGGTTTTCAGGATAAGGAAAACAAATCTTTAGCATCTACATGTTTTATCCTTCTCTCTTCTTACATAAGACAAACAAACAAAAAACTCCAAACCTAAAAGGAAAACATTATTAAAAGTCAGAATTACGGGAAGACTGAATGAACTGTGAAGGTTTAAAACAAATGCTATCTTTTCAGCTCTAGAATTATGCCTGTGGGAGACAGTAGAGCTCTGAGGTTTATTGCAAAGTGAGAGGTGAAAGACAGCCTGTCCTCAATAGCCTCTGGTAGTGCCCCCTTCCCTCAGACTGTACTGCCGTAACAAGGTCCTAGGCAAGAGGAATAAAAGGTCTTCACCTTTGTATTATCAGCTGTACTGAAATTAGCTACAAGCATAAAATGACATCTAACCCCTCCTAATGCTATACATACACACGCAGGTGTCACTCTTTTTCCCCCACATGCTCTAAATTAAATCAGTAAGTATGAACCTGGTTTCAGGAAACAATAACAGCAGTCTATACCACCTCCTGTTGTAGAAACCATTCCAGTCAAAGCTTTTTCATGAAGGACCCTCCATTGCATTGACCTGAGAGAAGCAAAGCTCTGTCTGGGTCCCAGAAACTTGCCATTTATTGAAGAGCAGTCCTGAAGGTATTCATGCTACGCACTGCTTTTATTTCATATAATGAAATATCAGATAATGAGGTAAATTAGAAATGTTCAATGGGAGTTTATCTCCTATATATGTACAATGTATTTTGGGACCAGACAAGTATAGGCCAGGCAGATAAAAACTGCAAGATACCACAACAGCCCCACTAAGTTATTTTTCTGTATCAAACCTTTTCTAAGTATCACTTAAATTTTGTATTGCTCACTAAAGCTGAAAGCTAAAAAGCAAAGCTATATATATATATACACATATAGGACTTTGAATATAACATAAACTTAAAAGTTACCTTCTTACATGCTGTGACAGAGCTTCCCAAACTGCTTGCAGAACTGTCTGTGCTGCTGCCTTGGCGCTCTGGGACTTCATGCATCAGTGGAGATTCAAAGTTGCTGAAGAACAAAAAAGAAACAAGCCCCCAAAAACCTTTCCAGTGACTCAGCTACATAAATAACTCAAGTAATACCAAAACACAGGTCAGAAAAGAGATGTAACTTAATACAAGAAGCTGTCTATACTCTCCTTGCTGATGTTACTAGTCTATTTATCGCTAATTTTCCCTTTTTGGAAGACTATCCTGAGCTACGCACTTTGGCTATAAAATAGCAGACTGATGTCTTTTGAAGACGAGAGGAAAGCATAAACTGCCTATAACCAGACCTGTCTGTCCTGAATGCCACTGTAAAAAGTGGTTGTTTTCATAAGCAGGCAGCTTGAAGCAGCAAATGAAATACTTGCTGCATTCATTCAGCTTGGTAAACAACAGAAATATTTCCTGCATTTTTACCTGCCAGGATGGGAGTAAAGGGGTAGTGACTGAAAAGTAAAAAACACAACAGGAGAGGTAGTATTCTGTAATCCAGGTGGAATATCTCGATACACTGCAGGTTTGGAGCAAAGGTAAGTCGTGCACATATTCTGTGAGTCAGTGGTACACAACAAATACGTTTACTTTGGGACTGTGTGGACGTGAAGTACAAAACCATAGAACAAGTTCCCCCAGCCAAGTTATTTGCACACACAGCAAGAACTAAACCTCATACTTTTCTTTTGGAATAGTTCAGGTCAGTCTTCTAAGTTAGACCTTCCGTTGTATAATAATGACATTGGTCCAAGATTAATGAAGCTTCTCCTTCTGGTCATGACATGATCACAGTTAAAGGCCACGTGTGCTAAAGCACTATTTATCCAGAAACACACTAGGGAAAAAGTATCCTACATGATCATGTTCTGCTTCTCAGATTGGGTCTTTAGAGTGCTTTTAATTATTGCAAGCCACCTATGAGAGTATGTGAACATGTTGCGATGGACCATAAAAAGTGACCAGGTTACCATGGCTCGACTAACAGTCTCTCATCGCTTCCAATGGGGTAACAGACCATGTGCAACTTCCTGCTATGCTCAAACCCAAAGTGCATTTTCCTCAGTCCCCTTTACTGGAGTGTAAACTAGTATGTTAAGATGAGGCCACTTTCACTTTTTTTTTCCAAAATCCACAGCCAAGCCTGACTAAGGCTACCTTTTCCTCAAAGACTCATGCATGTACCTTTCACTTGATACTGCTTAGGACTAGCTATGAATATATGCATTCCCACTGGTAAGGAACTTTGTCAGTGAGAATTCTGCTGATGTGTGTGGTGCTATTCCATAATAATTTTTAAAAAGTATCTAGATGTACCAGAATTAGAAGAGTAAACAAAAAATATAAAACTAATTTAGCACTTATTAATTGCTAGCTGGGGGGAAGCATCATGAATCACATGGGACGACTGAATACAGATGCGTAAGTGAGACCAGAGGGTTAATTGACTTCACTTGAAAAGTGTGTTACCACTTAACACTCTGGAAGATACCAGCATCATTTATACTTAGAAAAAAGACTTTTGCCTGTTTACAAAATTCTGCTTCATTGCTCAGATGATATAGGTACACAGTAACATTTCTGGGCAGTAACTTCTCAGGCATTTCCCAAAGCAAAACAGCATTTTATAGGCCTTATACTGAGTTCTTTAACAGAATGAGGGAAATACAAGAAGTCAATTCTGGATTCTATCTTCATCTAAAGTCGGAACCTCATATTCAAAAGGTCAAATCTTATATAAGTTAAGTATCCTCCTTGATAAGTCCACATCCTCCTTGATAAGTCCACACCGAGATGCAGCCTCTGTACAAAGTAAAACTCACTACTCCCCGCAGAAGCTGTGCACTGCCTTTTCTTATAAGATGCATCACTTCTGCCATCTAATAGAAAATTACAGATCAAGGCTGACCTGTAGGTTGAAGTACAAGGCCTGTTGTTTTCTTTTGGTCTTCACTGAGAGAAAGACTGAGTGCCTCTGCCACTGCGTCGCCCTACAGGGAGCTGATGGGCTGCTAATGACTATTTGCTCTCAGTTCCACAGTGTGCAGGGAACTGAACTTCAGTGTGTTCAAGCATTGCTGAGTCTAACAGCAACAAAGATAACAAGTTGACTACCTGAAGGCCTTCTTTGGAACTTAATTAAAGAATACAAGTAGAATAGCACATTAAAGCATAGCTGGAAAAGGTAGTTGAAGAGTCACGTTCTGGAGTATCAACAAATCCGTGCTATCTCTGGACAATATTTCAGCAAGGGGTAGCACATGACATGTCCCATACAGAAGTAAAACTCTCCTCCAAGTCATGCGGAAAGTGAAATGATCTGTAAAAGCTTCCTAATCCTTTAAAATCTGTGTTCTTTTCAAAATATGCCTACTTTTCATTTGTAAATATAGAAAACCTTGTTAAAAGTACATGATGACTGAAAGAAATGTAGAATGCCATTAAATGTTTTAAATGAGACAAGGCTCCCACTTAGACTGAAGTTCAGACAGGAAACCCAACTGCCTTTGGTGTTCCCAAAATTTGGTAAACCTATATCCTCCTGTCACCTATCCCAGTCCTCAGAGTTGTATTTCACATCCAGCTGATTACTTGGAGCGCAGGAAAAATCAGCAACTGTGTTTTGCAGGAAAAGGGACAATGCATTTACACGTATCTGTAACACTTTCAGAGCTTCTTTTTTGTCTTAGGTTCACATTTCCTGTTCTGTAACTGCAGAGCAGAACCCCTATCCTCATGTTGCACTGTAGTTCAGCTCCTGAATTCTGCCAGGGACAGGAACTCTGGGCTCCCACCACTTGCAAACAGCTTCAACCAGTCAGGGTTCAGTCACTGAAAAGCAGAAAAATTTTTACAAAGTGTTAAAATAGGAGAGCTACATTCAGTTTTACACTCCACAGCCTTTTCCTTATTGAGTATATGGATACACAATTTTTAAAAGAAGCACAGGGAAACCCCCCTGGCCACTCTTGCTGGTCAGTCAGGTACGTGAGCCCCTCTAGGTGTCACACAAAGGAGATTTGTAGCAGCGCGTGCCAACTGATGCGACAATGAGCACTCAGCTGTGCTTCTTCAGGCTGGGAATCCAACACCACAAACACGAGTCTTCCCTAACTCAGGCAGGTGCAGTGTATGGGGTCCTGCATAGATACCTTCAGGGGCACAGGTCTTTCTTCCAGCATGGAACATGGATTTGCTTTTCAACATCTCTTTTTCAATTATTTCAACTCTCAGTTAAGGCAAAGTTTCCTCTTCTCTTTATCTCGTGGGTACCCTTTCTAAGCTTTCATTTTCATCAAGTGTTTTCTCAAGAGACCCTCCTCAGGCCATACAGCTCTGCCACCCTCACTCCATAGCAAAGGCAGTAATATAAACCTATTTTTCATTAACTCTCCAGGGAAAAACTATTCTGTCTTTGAGAAGCTTCCTGCTCTCATTAGCTCCTCAAGAGCAGGAAGCTGAAAGAAACTCTTACAGAGAGGTAGCCAGCTCATCATCAAGTGATAGCTCTGCACTCACGTACTATGCTCATTACTTCACATTAAGAGCTTACACAAAGTGCTGGACTTTCAAGACATCTGGCACAGATTGGAGCCTTTTCACTACAAGATAAAGAAAGCTGTTGAAGTTTTCAGGTCTCAGTTCTGAAGTTTGCTTGGCTCCTTTTTTTAGTACGTGATGGAGAATGCCGATCTGAATTAGATGTGCTCATCTGACTTGGAGGTATAACAGAAAGCCACAGACATAGCAAGCAATCTCTGTTAAGGGATGGCTCATTCTGGGAGTTTTCTTTTGGTGTGAAAGATCCTAATCTATAATTCAGCTTTTGAAACTGAAGTTGAGAACCTGGACCTATGAATTGGTGTTAAGTGCACCATTTTCACTTTAGTATTTCTATTAAAGAGAAGTCTCCACACTCATCTGCCACCAGGTGCTGTCTTACTGATTAATGACTTGTAACTGGTAATTTTTTCCCTACAAACTATATGCACTCACAAAGAATAAAAACAAATTTCCTGGAAATTAGAGGACTGTAGTAAATAGCTATGAGGTTTATGTCACTAACTGTAATAATAACACATTGTGTATTACCGTCCAAAATGCAAACCAATTGCTTCATCTTTCCTATACTGAATAATTCAAAAATACTGACCTCGATGACTCAAGACTTAATCAAAAAAACCCACAGATGCTCCTAAAAATAATTATCTTCTTTGCAGATGTGGCAGATGGTGCTACATCAACTAAGATGAGGTAATTTAAAGAATTCCCCAGGTTACCACTAAAGAAAATTAATCTTGTGAAACAATATCAGAAACTTCAGTTTCCAACCATCTTGAACAAGCATAACCAGCTTCCCCAAACTTGCTGTTCAATAATCATTCCTAAGGAGCAATCTCAATAAATAATAAGTGACCATAAGTATTTTTTGAATCAACCCTATTCCAGCCTGCTGCTTTTCCTCCTTTCATTATAACTCCTAATCTTGGCATTTTGAACATAGAAAATATACTGATCCATGAAAAAAATAATCTTGAAGGAAGCAAACTGAATGAACTCAGTGAGGTTTCTCAGTGCAATTAATGCCAAGCTATAGTGAGCTACATTTCTGGTATTCTGCTAATATTTGTAGTGAACATCATCAACAACAAAAAAGGGATGAACCTCACTTTGAAACAGAAATATGAGAGAAGTGAAAGCAGAGCAAAATACCCTCGCATCTTCTTACTCTTACCCTCACAAATAAACCCAAAAGCTACTCAGCAACTGAGGAAGGCAGCCAGCTTAATCCAGACCCCAAGAAAGAAGCAGTTTTGAAAGGCATGCAGTGTTCAAACAGCATCTCTTAACTTCAAAGCCTTTTTGAAGTGGACAGACTAGTCATACTCTTTCCTCATGCTACCTTTCAGATTTTACAGTTTTAAAATTTACCTTTGCAAGTAAACAGGTCAGCAAAATCACTAGGAGCAAAATCTTTAGATGTAACAGTGTCAAAGTTACTATTCCAATCCATATAAATAGTTTTTATTCAGTCTGGACCACGTGTATACTTCAATCAGAGCACAGATGGTTAGTCAAACAGACACTCTATAAATACCTCACACAAATGTCTTTCTGATTTTGTTATGGATTTGGAACCCATGTGCAGAATATAATCACTGGCAATATCAGGATCTCATCTTGTAAGGTATTCATAGACTTGTTTCATTCTCCCATGGCTGCTATTGGCTTCACTGGAAACTAAAATACTGAATACTTCCTTTCATTGTTTATGCAGTCTAACAGGTACAGGATTGGGTTTTACAGACCAGCACACTAAAAAGACTAGAAGTTTAAATGCTTTATATTCAGATTGCTCATTTCATAGTGTCTATTGGGTACTCTTGATTTACATTTCATTTTTGTCACTGATACAGCTGCCAAAAGACCAGGTCTTTAGCTACATGCTGATGAAAAACAGAAGCAGAGAAAAGACAACCCATGCTGGGTATGCCTCAGAATGCCCAAAGAGCCCTGAATGACCTTTTTTCTGCTCCAAATTAAACCAGTAAATAAATCTGGAAGTCTCTGTAAGCAGTAGCAATTATCAGCCTTCTTTCAAATCATGTTTTTAAAATACTATAAAAGAGCAGACAAGTTTTACTGAAGAATAAATGTAAACAAAACTAACTACATTTTTTATGATCTACTTAGAAATATTCTTTGCTTCCTCAGTTTACTGATTGAATTACTAAGAGTAAAATAACAAGGCTTTACGTACAAGTCTGAAAAACTCCTCCACATTCAATAGCTATGGCAGGATATATTCAGTTCAGAGAGTGGAGAATCAAATCAAAGAGTTGGCACTCAGGAGCTGAATGATAGATGATTGGGTTGGTGGGTTTTGATGGTTAACTGTATTTCAGTAATTTACTGACAGAGAGTCAACCCAGTATAAACTGGCTCTTGCACACAGCTGATATGCATCCTGCCTTTTCCCCACCTAGCCCTGGGTTTGACGTGGCTTTAGGACAATTCTAGATGGACCTTTGTTATGCTGGTAGAACGGCTACTTACTAAGAAAACCTTCTAGAAAGAACAGGCTTGGACCTTAGTCAGAGGAGACTACAGAAAAGCACAGAAGGAACTGTGAGATCTCTTCTGGTGGGAAATGCCTACAACAATTGCCAGGTAACAGGAACTTCTGCAGAGTTCCTGAGGTGGAGGGTGTTTTAGAAGGTATGAAAAGATGCCCTGGATCAACAGCTAGGAACCAGGCAAGGTCTGATGAAGAAGAATGATTGAACTCAGGAAAGATTAAGGAACAGACCCTTAAATTCAGGGAAGGCTAAAGGACTTTACCTTATGGAGATGGACTGAAAGACAGATCAGACTGCTTTTCTGCCCCAAAAGCAAGGAGTCTGTACTCAGGTCTGGAGTGCCAGCCAGTGGGAAACTAAGGCTCTGCTGAGCGTTTGACTGCAGGAAAGATAAGAAATCTTGTTAAAGGAAGGATTCTTCGAGCAATTAGTCTGTATACATATAACTTAAGCGAGCAGTGCTGATCAGGAAGATGATTTTAGAGAGATACAGGCACAGGTATTACAGAAACATCAGAATAAAGCAGTTTCATATTCTCTACAGCAAAGTAATAGGCTTGCTACTATTTAAGCCTACTAAGTCAGCAAAAAACAATATAAAATCTGAAATATTCTTAAAAAGATGTCCCACAAAAAATTCCTTATTCACTTAGCCTATGTAGGTGTACTGTACAATAGTACTGGTCCTCATGCTGTGGAAATGAGGACAAAAGAAGAAATAATTGTTTTTCCACTCTAGCAAAAATGTTCATGACTGTGCATTTATTAAGAAATTTGTATTATTACTGCATTTTTGATGGCAATGCCTATTCTTAATATAGATCATGTTGTTAGTGCAGCACAATGTAATAGTCCAAATATATGATGTTATCTGATCCTCCTTTAAAAAGAATAGAAAAAACATTGTGACACAGCTGGAAACTGGTGAAATTTGGTCCAAATTAAATACATAACAAACGTGTAAGCAGCTCCCACAGATTTCAACTAGAAACGGAAATTCTCAGCACTTTTCAAGATGAAATCAAAGACGTTGTAAATTAGGCTTTCATGCCATAAACCACTGGGTAATTTTTCAGTCTGTTTTATATATTTCTTGTATCTAACAAACAACTTGTGTTCACTGCCTGCTCCTCTCATCCTTTTGCTGTGCACAAATTGTTAGCTGGGCATTTCAGGACAACCGGTGCAACACGACATAGGAAAACACCAGTGGTTTTATGTGGAGGATGTAAATCTTGCCTTAACTCGTTCGTTAAGTATTTTTGGCATCCTATTTATATTATATAGCCAAACATCACAGTCAAGCTTCTCAACCAGCTTTTGTCATCAACAAATGTGATTCTCATTCAGAGCATCAGAGCAACAACAGTCAGATACTGACAAAACAAGCCTCAAAGCACAGCATATGCAATGAAGTATTTCACTATCTGACAACCTTTTTTAAAGGCTACCCCTTTAAAGATCTCAAATTTAATTTATGAAAGCTTTTCAGTGATTGTATTCAAGACAGATATTGAATATTTCTGAAGGTAAGAGTAATGTGACAAAGATGTTCATGACTTAGAAGTAAATGCATATGACACAATTTTATTTGAATAGAAAATGCGTGTAGCTAATCAAAACTTGCTAGTTGTTCATGTGTTTTCCTTTTTAGATTGATTACAAATCAAATAGACTGTACAAGTGTAATTGAAATGTGGTAGGTAGTCAGAATGATGTGCGTGATCAGAAGGTGAACATCACTTTCATCTTTTGAAAGGCATTTTTCTTACGTTCAGCAGACTTTCTGAAATTCTTTGTACCAGCTCTCCACAGAAATTATAAATCTGTCTTTGGAATTAAGAGATTAAGAAAGGGGTGACCTGTCTGAACCTAAATACAGATATTTAAGGTAGAAGCTTGGGAATTTCCCACTGTTGCAGAATCACTTTCAGATACTTTAAAAAGGGTAAAGGGCAAAGCTGTTAGTGAAAAGGGACTACTGATACTGGAAAACCAGATTGTTCAACAGAGAATTTGAATTATGGAACAGCGTGAGGTCTTGGAAAAAGAAAAGTATATGTATGACAAGCCAAGTGGCCATAGTATCACGCTGTACAGTGTTCTTTATTACAAATCATGAGAATTTACTCCAGTGTAGCATTGCTGAAGATGCACCTTTCCATATCACAGACATTAATGTCTCTGAATACTATGGGAAATAAAAACAAAATATTTATTTTAAATGCCTGAAGACTCTCCAGCCACCAGTAAGCCATAGAACTAATCAGCATAGCATGACAACTTCTCTCTTCTTCTCCTTTTTTTTCCCTTTCTTTTTTTTGGGGGGGTGGGGGATTGGGGAGGAGGAGCATTTCTGAGATCTAAGTCAATCAGAGTAGAGGGAGAAAAATATGGTGAGTTTATCAGGAATCTGTAAGGCATGCACTAGCTGAACCAGTGTTATGCCATGCCTTTTACAACTCAGGGACAGCGACACTACAGAACGATCCCTCCTACCAGTAAATAACCAGGTTAGTCTGTGTGGATGGTCTCAGTCATGAAGGAGGGAGTGCTTCAAGTGAAACAGTCAGGTTAGCCTCACCCTCAACACAACGGTGGCTTGCAAGTATTTTGGAAGCCATCAAAGACATTTTGATCTCCTGTTTGGCAGAACAGATTTAAGCAGGTGTTTTGAACCCAAATGCTTGAATTCGTCTCTTCTATTCAACCACAAGAGAACAAAGATTTTGCTGCTGTGAGCAATGCCGGGAGATCTGGTTGATATTCTTCCAAGGAGAGTCTGCTCTTCTTCCTCTGTTCTCAGTAATAACACTGCCCAATCGTAACATAATTTCTACAGCTGTAAAATGAAGGCAATTTGCAGCCTATTGTAATTAGTTTCTTTGGTCAGGAAGCTACACCAACATATCTGTACATTAAAAAAATAATTGGTCAAAATGACACTATATAGTCGTGATATTGGTGCCTACTAAACTCAAGTTGATTGTGGTAAAAATTTTACCTTAACAGTACCTAAAGTACTTTCAAAAGTACCTATCCAGTACATGTATTATTTCTAGTAAACGTATATATTTCTTCAACTCCATTCTGTTTCCCAGCCCTTTTGATTTGAAAGAAAGCCAAGTTGGTTTAGATTCCTACCAAACCTTCCAAAACATTGTTTAGGATTATAATAGAGTTCAGAAAGCAATATGTTTTTACCTTGACTAATGATACTAGAAAAGTAAAACAACAGTCTAAAAAAAAGTGTTTTCCTCTGAAATAGTCAGAAATTTCCTATTCTCTTTAATCCAGTATTGTTTCTATGACCACCTGCAGTTACATTCATCAACTATCTAGTTAAAATGTCAGGGTACATTCTGCTTATTTTAATGCCAAATAATACATTCTGTCATTGCTTATTCACAACAAATCTTATTTTAACATATTTTACATGCTTGAAATATTCTTGAACAATTCTGATTTGCTAATAATATCCCAAAGAAACACAAATCTTATCAATTTTGATGCTGCGTTAATATGTTAATGAATACAATCTGTGATAAGACAGAAAAAAAATCTCAAAACTCATTTGCTTAAAAGTATGGTTTTTTCAAAAAGCATGATAACATTGGCAGAGATGTGACAAAATGAAGCTGCCCCTAATCAACTTGGCTTTTAGTACGATAAAACACGCTTTTGTGCAATTCTGTCAAGATACTGCAAACACTGTCATCGGTGTAACTTGCTTCAATTTGTGAAACTTTTTTTTCCATGGACTATAATGTGATTAACAGGATTGAGTGGTAGGGGAAGGCAACATTCACAACTTTTTCCTCACTTATACCAGCTTTAAAAAAGCATGAGATTTCAGCCCAAGAAACTATGATTGAGCTTTTTTGGCAAGATGAATGCTTCTTTCTACCCCCTAAAATCTACAGCCTTTCATACTCTCTATAATGAACATGGGACGTGATCTCTGGGAGTCTAACAGTGAATCAGGTCAATGTGTTATTAATTTAATTAATCTGATTTTTTTCCTTGGTGGCATGACATAGATAAACTGCCACTGCTTTGCAGTGAACTTCAGATTAAGTATGAAACTGTTGTGATACCTGGGCTTGACATGGTTAACTTGTTCTCACTGGGATGCACAAGGTCCAGCAGGACCATCTGCGCCACCGACTGAGCTCAGATTAAGCTCTCAGACAACCTTATCACTGCCTGCAGTGTGATTCTCTGAGTCTTGCCAAATGAGTATCCCTACACTTACACCTAATGAAAAAAAAAATATAAACCAGCTCTGCCTATTAACTTCATTAAGAGTAGAGGTTGCCTCTTGTTTCATGTCTTTGCGTGTGTTTAAATTTTACTCTGATCAACACTATGAGGTCTAAGCTCTTTCAATTCAGAAAAATGAAAAAAAGAAGTATGCACTTAGATCCAGGTTTTGCCAAATTACTATTGTTTCGTTAGGGGGGGTCACTGTAACAACTGCAGCTACAGAAAAACACAGTTAATACAGAGGCCTGGTTCTGTGTATCCAAAAGCAATCCATGCAAAGTAAACCTGGCCCTACAGCCTCTTTGTTTCATTATTGGACTTGGACTAGTATTTGTATTTACATTACTTGTTGAGCCCGGCTAGCTCAGTCGGTAGAGCATGATAAGGGATACACATGATAGAGTCACCCCAAGACAGGCCTGTCACTATTTTTTTCAGTAGTTAATTATTTTTCTAATATGTGATGCCTTAAAAGCCTTGCCCTCTGAATCAGAAAATCACCTTTTGCACTCAACAAATATGTACTTACTTACCTATGAATTAATTTTTCTTGTATGAAATAAAAATCTGCTACTGTTGCTAATACCAAAAGACACCTCTCTCTTATAGCCAGATGCACTGTTCCATAATGCACTGACTTCCAAAATCTCAGAAGTATGGGTATACTCGTAAAAGCACCAAAACTCTGTGTTTGGTAGCTATACTAGCATTTAAATTGCATCATACAAACACTGATACAGGTCATGTATGCTGCCTTTGGGAATGTGGATAATGGGACCATTGGTTTTCACCAAATTTATGGCATGCATTATGTTTAGGTTTGAAGGTCTTGGCAGATACAATGTGGTCATTTAACTAAGCTCCCTAATAGCTGTGCTATTACTTCTGTATTTTTACATATTCAAGTAGCAATGTTTTTTTATTCCAGTTGAGGAGAAGGTCTTTTCCAGAGTTTATGTGAGGATAATGGGTTCTCATTTCAACACCACAGCATGCAAATCTTTTCCTTTTAAAAATAAATGACCTGTTCATTTTTATTAGATGTCTACAACGGTAATACACATTTTTCACTGAGAAGGAGGACACTGCCCTGACAACACAGAAGAGGAACAATCTATAAGTATGTTGTTGAAACATTACCCTGCTGATTCGATCTCTTCCCTTTCAAATTGAAATAGCATAGATGGTTATAAATGAGTCTCAGAGGAAACGGACTGGGACCTAATTTAAACACAGTTCTGAAAACAGAGAGACACCCTTTCTTACTCCCTTTAATATTCTGAAGAGCCACTGCATGTAATGAACAGCTCCACTGCTGATGGAATGCCTGTATACAAAATTCTGATAACTATGCAATCTCACAGGGACTGTATGAGGACCACAGAAGTTTTTCACTGCTGAAAGAAAATACAAGTCCCATGGAATTCTGTGCATCTTTCTGTTTAAGAAGTTTTAACTACACCACAACAATGTGTTCATTCAGTGAATTTCAGTTTTCCAGCAATTCATGTAAACGATCAAAACTTTTCCAGAAAACAGAAAGCTCCCATAATACCTGGAAGATAAGTATTGCAAGTGCATGGAGCCAGCTCAGGACAGTGCATGAAGGCTAAGTTCCAGTCTTAAAAGTGACTACTTAGGGTTATACAGGACTTTGTTGACCAGTTCTGAATTTCGCTAGCAGTGAAATATGTACTGCAGCATCGAGTTCTGTGTCAGCAGTTTTAGAAAAGAACTTTTTCTTTCAGCAATAAATTAAACGTAATCAAGATTTACAAATGAAAATTTCTTACAGCACTCAAGAATAATTAGATATAAAACAAATTGTGATGCCACAACCAAGAGGAAACGTAACTTTGATAAAAACCACCTATCTATTGTGTGTCATGGGCACTTGCAGATATTGCCAGATATTTAATAATAACCAGGCAACTCTTAAAGTGAAGAAAATTACTGAGGGAAACTAAAGAGATTAATGAAAACAATCCAAAGGCTGACAAGACTAAAAAAAGAAGTTTTAAGATTCACCCTGGACAGCAAATAAATCCCAGACATCGTAGTATTAATCTGCACATGCTAACTTTGTAGTTCTGGTTAAAAGAAAACCAGAAATATGCAGTATGTTTTTTTTCCATCTGTTTCAGTGAAGCAGGAGGAAGGGAAGCTGTACTGCACATGCAGTCTGAAGCACTATTGAATCCACTGATAAGCAAAGAGGTTGTTAAAAGATTGGGAAACAACCCCCATGAGTTTCTGACACTGAGATCCTGAGAGATGTGAAGTTTTTCAAAGTGCCTCATCCCCATGAGTGCCAGGCAGGCTTCTCCTTCCTGCTTCTCCCCAGACAGCACAGCCAGAAGCCTGTACAACACACCAGGAGAAGAGGAGCTGCTGCTGCATTTTATTCAGTGAGTTGGGAATTAAAGCTATTGTTTTGATGTAGAAGTTTAATTAATTTTCCTTCTTCTGAAAAAAAACTAAGGCTGTCTGCTGCACTTCTGAGTAAATGCTCAAAACTACATGGCTATTAGTGCTTGCATTCCTGGTCCTTCATGTTGAAGCTGTTTCTCCACTGAAATAAGTCAATACTGTGTCTGAGAGCAGCTGCAGTGAGTGTAATACAGAGCAGTGAGCCTGGAGGGACCACTGCTGGGATCTCTGCCATCCCAGGTAGGCATCCTCAAAGGAGGGAGCTCTCTCAGCCTGCTCCTGCTCATCAGCACCTGCACCTCTGGCACACCACACTGCTGTCTGCATCTGGGACTTCTGGCTGTTCAGGTGCCAATCATGGCTTAAAATACTGTTCTTTAGAGGGTGTTCTTACACCCAAGTTTAGGCAATGACAGCTGCATGAGAAGTGACCAGGGTTCATTATCCACAGTGCAGGTATAGGTTCCCATGAGCCTGTGCCTCTCTCCCTCCTTCTCAGGTAGTAGCTGAACCAACCACATGTAACAAGAAAGACTAAAGAGATTAATAAAGGGCTGAGGAAGGAGATGACAAAACCCTGGTGAATTAGTGAGTGTGCCTACAAGGATTACTGGGAGGAGGTCACAGCCTAAATCATATACAAAATGAACAACACAGCAACAAAATATGGATGTTTCAAATTATCACTGATAGTTGTTAGTATTTCTCAATTCTGTCCTAGGGGAAATATGTCTGGAGAAGGAGAGGACTGAATGAAGGAGGAGAAGGGTTGGTACTCACAGGCAGACTGTGATCAGAGTGACTGGCACTACTGCAACTATTGCAGTCACAAAGGGGAGAAGGGATGCACGGGATTAGAGCTGGAGCTGAAGGAGGATGTTAATGGATGTTTTCAGGAAAACAGTGAGAAATTCATGTGGGAGGCTAGGGTAGGCCAGATTAAAGAATTCAAAACAGATGGGATTGGTTAAATAAAGGAAGAAGTGGAGGTGCCAAGCCTGGACATAAGCACTATGGTTTTGTCACTGTAGTGTGCAAGTGGGTTAGCGCAACAAAGCATGGAAATTCTACAGTTAACTTCTTCACTACTTCTACAAGTGTCCCTCCTCCCTTCACCCATAGTCCCATTCCTCAAGGGATCAGATTCCTCACGCACAGACTTATGACTGTTGACAATTTAGGTTCCTTCAGGTTTTAGTGGATTTTTTTTCTCCCTTGACCTCACTGAAGGAAAACATCTCCGAGAATTTTGTCTATGTTTAACAACACAGGTTAGCCAGGTTAGTGAACTGCTTAAAGTAATTGCCCGTGAAAACAGGGCACAGCATGTCATTTCAGGAACTCCCCCCACTGACACCCAAACTAAAATTATAAGAAATTAGTGAATATTGCAACTTATCAGATAAGTTTTCTGGCTGCTCCACGCGTAACATCTGGTAAATTCATCTGCTAATTTGCAAATAGAAAGCATACCCAGCAAGTATTAAACTGATTCCTCTGGTTAGGCTGCAGTACTGGTTCTGCATGAGTGCAGAAAAACAAATTTCATCCTCATGTGATACCAGCTTCTGCTCTAATGCATGTAGTTTCCTGATAATGGGAGTTCTGACAATGAACGCTTGTTCAGGGGATTTATTTGCTCTCTTTTATTTAAATAAGATTTGTAATGCATTTGGTTTTCCTTTACTCATAAAGGTGGAAAAATATGGAGAACAGACCTGTAAGATGTGGTCTATGCGGTCAGTCTCGCCAAACACTAGCCATTGCTCTTCGCTTATATCATTTCACTCATCACTGGCAATTTTTCAGAATAAATTTTTAGCATTGATTTTTGTTTATGTGCCGCTTTTCTGTTTGTTTATTTTATTTTTGTTGGCATTCTACTTTCTTTAATGATTTATTAAAATTAATTGTTATCTGTAGCTTAGTTCCGTGGCTGTTGTGGAGTCTTTGCCTGCAATCTTGTCTCCTTAAAAGACCAAAGTTTTATTTCACTCATTCCTGAAAGCATCTTAGTACAAAGCCACCAAATCTGTTTTCTCTGTTGTACAAGATCCAGGCTGCTTTGCTGGACCACAAGAGCAGCTGTCAGCTCTGTCTGTGACAGTGTTAAAGTCTAAGTTCCAGCGGCACTGAGTGTGTGCCACATGCCAGCTGCCTGTAAGGAAGCTCTGATACAGCCACAGCCTTTGGATCTCTTCTCAGCTTTAAATATCTTAACTTAGCTCTTTACATCTGAGGTCAGCCCTAGCACATTCACCAAATGTAAACAGTGCTTGGTTTCCATCAGGATCCTGTAAAACCAGAAAGGCTTTTCCTACCCATTCTTTATGTGTCACACCAGGTATTTCTGAGATGTAGCAAAGATCATTTTGTGTTGGTGATACAACACTTGTTGTATTACACGCAGAGCAAGTTCTCAGAAATAGCCAGACTTTCTTTGGTCTTATCTTTTCACTTTTTAAAATGTAAAACCTGCTATTTCTCATCTCTGTTGAGTGTACAGGCATTTTAATTTTTCTGAATTACTATTCAGTCCAATGTCGCTTCTAAACCCCAGTGCTGTTTCCAACTCTGAATTGAAGAACACTTTTAATTCCTCCATGTCTTCCTAGTATTTACTTAAAAGGCGTGTTGAAAGCAGGTGCCAGTCCAAAAGACATGCTGGAAGACTTACTTGGCAGCCAGTATTTCTTCCAGATACACAACTGGCCAAAAACTGGGTATATTTATAGGTTTGGTTTCATAAGCTTGAGCAGAGAAACTGCAGTTTTACTGAAGGGGGGTGGTTGTATTTCCTTAGGCAGCTGTGCAGCAGCATCCCAGATAGTCAATAACACGGACCAGAAACAAGGCAGTTTCTGCCTCATATGTAAAAAGTTCAAGCATTTTTCTTCCTGTCTCTCACCTGAAGAGGCAAAATGCAAGCTGGTATCTTCAAGATTTTAATGTGGGGGTGTTTTTCCTCCACCATAAAAACCCCCACCAAACCAAAACCAGTCACCACAAACAAACAAAACACCCAAACAACAAATCCTTATAGATCACATTTCCAGCTCCCCAACTGCAACATGCATCAAAAATGTCTTTTAACTGCTTGAAGGAAAAGCGGCAGCTACCAGTTCTGCGCAGTTCTCTGCAGCTGCTCATCTGACCCCGAGGCTAAGTGTTCACTGCAAGGAGCTGCTGCTGGAAATGCTAAATTATCAGTGGAAGCCTGAAGGCCACTTGCCTGCTCTGCTCTGTAGTAACTTGCTGGCCTCTCAACCCAGGGCTTATGCTTTTGCCTTCAGCTATGGAAGCCAAAGGAAGGGAAGGTACTGAGCAGGAATTAATGTGCACCCTGAGTTTTTGCTGAACTCTGGGAGTGATGGTAGTGTGTGATAGTCAGCAAGTGGGCAGAGCTGTGGCCTTGATTTAGGAAGATGTGTGCAGGTGACTGAGATAAGGCATAAACAGCCACAGAAACAAGTTAATGCCTGAAGTGATTCTGTAAGGAAAATGAAAAATACCATTGATTTATAACAGTTTGACAGTGAAAACTTTCTTTGGTGAGGTCAGTAAAGCTAACTCCGAAATGCTAACATTCAAAGTTTGTAATTTTCAACAGCTGCTGTGACTAAATCTCAATGAAAAGTGGCCTAAATATTGCATGGTGGGCATAATGAGCTGAAGGTTTATGATGCCAAGTTATCTGTCCCATGGCTTCCCAGATGTGCTTTTTTAAACAAGATTTCCTGGTGAAGACAGGAATGACCTGAATAAACTACTTGCTGTTCTGGTCACCTTTCCTGGAGTCCTGTGATCCTTATTCACAGACAGAAAGCTTATAATTAAGGTTTCAGCAAAGAAAGGGTTACCTTGATTAACAAATAACAAGCAGCTGTCAACAACCAGCCTCAGGAGATAAAAGAGATGAAAGAGAGAAGGGTAGTTCTTGGTGTAGGGGAAGTCTGACCTGCTTAAGCTCTGGGAAGAGAACCACTCTTCAGGAAGATGAAAGAGGTACGTTGCTCACATGAAGAAGATTAGTCCTTGGCCTTGCTACAGAAATAGGCAATTTTATCTGGGTTAATAGGCCTGTAGCAGAGGTGAAGAGATGACCAGTTGGCAGAGCTCTGGAATGGAGTAGGATCAGTTCCCTCAGTTCCTTCATACAGTGATGAAAAGCTTAGCAATAATCATGTGGAGTTAGAAGATAGTTGTAGGCTTATGAGGAGGTAAATTTGTAACAGTGAGAACAAGACTATAACCAAGGAAAGCAGCAGCTTGTCCAATTCTTCATACCTTTAAAATTGTCTTGTTGGAATATCTGTTTATCCCGGGGTTAAGATTGCATTCCACCCAATTTTTGTAGAGTGTGAAATACAAGATGTTGGACCAGATAACCTAAAAGTCTCTCTTGCCTTAAAATCTGCATCCCTCTCTCTTTCAGATTGTGACTTCCCATCAAACACTAACGTTTGTATAATCTCTCTGTTATTCATTGTGTAAAAAATGCTTAAATTACCAGCTGTGGTTAGTAACAAAAAATAAAAAGCTAAATCCTTTTCATTTCACCCTGAAATGCCAAGGGAAAAATTGGGAAGGACTATTTCTAGATCAGGCAATTCAGATCAAAGTGCAAAAGCATTATTATGCTTCGGTCAGTAAATATTTACCGATATGAAACACTATTCAATCCAGTCTCTCTAACGGATTGTTTTAAAGCTTTTTGTTTCCTTCTAGCAAATAGAAGCTATTTCTCTTGCAAGTAATTATCACTCACTCAGGTGTCTATCCCTCCCTTCCCCAAGTAGTTCGTCTTGTGTATTTAGGTAGTTATACGTCGTTTCACCATCTTCCTTTTAAGGCTGTGCGTTCTCCAAACTTTATTTCTATGGGTTTTTTACGACTCATTTAAACATTGCACTGGGAGTAACTAAACCAAAACGAATTGTAACAATTGACAACATATGCTTTTTATCTATGATAGTCTTAAATGGTACAATTTCTATAATACTTCTGTCTGCCTGCTACCCTCAAAATGCAATTTACTTGTGATTGTTGAAAATTACGCTTAACCACATCTTGCATCTCCGGTAGGCTCCTGCTATCTGGGCATCCATTTCCGTCTTGCAGGAAGTTTTGCGCTAATCGGTTGTTCATGACCGCTATAAATGCGCGTTTGGTGGAGCCAGGATAACAGAACTACAGTGATTTTTAGGTTTTTCTTTCATCGTGAAACAATCTGATTTACTAGGTAGCGGACACGCGTCGAAGTGATTTAAGCACAACATCCTAAAGGTATCATTAAGCACTAATTAACTTACCGACTCTCTTGAGATGCTACGGCATGACAACCAGCTGTTAGAGCAAATTTAGATGACAAAGTCTATTTTTTTCTTTCTATTGTGAGGAAAGCCCTCTAATTCCTGCTTTAGGCGTAGGGGCAAAGCCCCGGCGGGTGACCGACCACCTCCTGGCAGGTGTAGCGCGTCGCCCGCCCTTCCGCAGCCGCACGCGAATTCCCGGAGCCCCTCCGCGCCCGGCAGCGGCTCCGCTCCGCCGCTCCCCGGCGGGCACCGCAGAGCCCCAGCGCGGCTCCTCCTCAGGCCGGGGACCCCTGCCCACCCCCCGGGCTGCCGCGCCGTGGAGAGCCCGGGCGGGGTGCTCGGCACCGTAGGGGGCCCCGCGGGCGCCCAGCGCCGATACTCACCCGGAGGAACCCGCGGCGGCGCGGCCCCGAGCGGCGCG
>VZTD01004251.1:828543-859428 GCA_013397725.1 Rhagologus leucostigma | reverse complement strand
CCCCGCGGGGGCCTGCGCTCCCCGGGGCGGTGCGGGCTGCCGCGGGGACGAGCGCGGCACCTCGGGCGCCTGGTAGCCCCGGCGAGCGCCGTCCCCCCGCAGGGCAGCGCCGTGCCCAGGACTGCTCGCACCTGCGAACCGCTGCCTGGCAGCCGGTGCCCGGCCGGGACATGCAGGAGGCGGCAGCCGGTCGGGAGCTGTTCGCTGGAGCGATGTAGCGGCTGCAGGAGTTCAGGACGGCTGCAGAACTTGCTGGCGTTGTGCTCTGGCTGCGGTGTGGGAACAGGGACGTGACAGCGAGGTGCTGAGTGACTCCAGCGAGAAACGGGCGATCCTTGCTGAGTCCTCGTTACGAATGTCATGATGATCTTGGAGCCCCAGCCCCGTAAACCATGTGATTTAAATGACGGGGATTTCTTTCTGGCTGTCTCAGATGTGACACTCAAGCATTTAGAGAAGGAGCCTAGAGTTAACTATAACTTATGTCTTGTTATGATCTCATTCAGGCTATTTTATTTGGTTACTTTCAGCAAACTTTCCCGGGTTTGTTTGTTTGTTTGCTTTTTCTTTTCAAGAAAATGCCGAGTGCGTTGAGGCTCAGCTCTATCGTGTTTGCATAACCATGTCAGAGAATCTGTGCAGTGCAAATGATTAGAATTGGTCTCTAGAAAGGAGAGATTAAAAGCACTTGAATCACAAGTGATGCACGGTGCAAACACTGTTTTGAGCCCAGAGCCTCCTGGGTTCAGCAGGAGTCCTTTTGGCTCAGGTGTGAAATTTGGAGGGCTGGGGACAACTGGCATCGCCTTGTAGTTGCTGGCAAGATTCCAGTTCTGCTGGGATTTGTTTCCAATAAGTTTAGGATCAAGGTCAAAGCCCTAGATCTGCTCTGTCCGGTTAGTTGATGAGTATTATGAGTATTATGTTAGTTACGTAGCAACACTGCTCAACAGGAATTCAGCAGTAAAGCCATGGTAAGAACTTACACAAATCTACAAATGCTGCTGAAAGCTTGACTCATGTATAGTAAGCCCTGCTCTTTAGTCAGTGCTCTGTTCAGAGATTTGTTGAGTGAATTCAAAGACAACAGAGGAAGGGCAGGTGGCAAGGGCAGTAAATCCATGTTTGGACAACCATTTTTTTTCCCCTGCAATAAAGATTCAGTGTTTCTCTTCTTTAAATACATCATTCCTTTTGCCTTTTCTACACCTTGCTATTCCCTTTAGTTGGTCCAGCATTATGAAATTGTGAAGTTTAGTGAGTTTTGGAAGGGCCTGGGGCATGTGGAGAGAATTATTTTTTATATATTAAATCAGGTTTTGTTCTCTGTTCTAATTTATAGTGCGGAAATTTCTTAACCAACTTTGGCCAGAGGCATGGTATCATTTAACTACTGCACCAATGCTTTTCATCGTTAAGAAAGGCTACCTGGAGGGTTTGTTCTTGGTGACTTTCACATAACCAAGAGAAGGAAGTTTCATCTTAATTTTTAAATATCTTTTAAAATTTTGTGCTGAGGACATGGATTACACCTTCTGTCAACATGTGAAGTGACATAGGAGACAGCAAGGCTAACAGCTATGTCATGGTGGTTAAAGTTAAAGGTGAATTAAAGCAAAGGGAAGTATTGGATTTTAAATGTGAAGTGGAGAAGCTGAGGAAATAGACAAAACAGCCTAGCAAGGAGGTTGGACTAGATGATCTCCAGAGGTCTCTTCCAGCCCCAGCTTTTCTGTGATACTACCTGGGTGTCTCTTAGGCTGCATCTTACTGATTAAAGCCGGTCAAGGCTTATTTGCTTTATAGATGTGGTTTTCGCATTCCTATATCTGGATTTGCAGAACAGCTTCTTCAGTATTGTTGAAATGTTTTGCTTCTGTTGTGAAGGAGAAGGACAGACAGACCTTCAGTTAGGGACTGAGAAAGGAAATGACCTTTTTTTCTCAGTGATGCTGTCACTCCAGAAGTTCATAACAGGTTTTCTACTCTCTAATTTCAGACTTTTTGCTTTTGTGATTTCTCAAAAAGGAAGAGCTCTGAGACAGAAGGAAAGGAGAGATTTTTCCCTCATTAGGGGTTGGAATATATGTTGCGTAGTCTCACTTTTATGTTTGATTTTTGTTCCCTGGTGTGATAAGGCTCTGAACCCTCATTTTTCCCTCATAAACTCTGCTATTCATTGGTCCCTCACTCTAGCAGATTCCACTGACATTACCAGTGTACTGGTTCTTTGTTTGATTTTTATCATATCCTTGTAGTTGATGTGAAGCCCTCTGATTCTCACCACGTAGTTTGATTTCTTCTCATTTTTGCATTAGTAAATCTTTATTTTCTGTCATCCTGCAAAAAGTCCACAAACCTGTTGTACAGACATGTCCTCTTCTATTGCTTCTTCTCACTATTTCTGAGCCCTTCTTTGAGCCAGCCATTGCAACTTGACTTTGCAATCTACCAGAATTGTCCTTTTCTCAGGTAGCCAGCTCTCCTCTTCACTGACAGCCCACAGTCTTTATTTTTGAGGGATTTAGCCAAGTACTACTTTGTGCCTTTGTTCTTATTCCTTGACAATATTGGCACAGAGCCTAAAAAACCCTATTCTTTTTTCTGGAATCGAACTTGACAGAAGAGAACTGATTACTGTCACACACTGACTTGTTTCAAAGCTGTCACCAGGAATGTATTTTTCTCTCAGCTTTTAGATATGAATTGGCAACAGGAAGAGAATACTGTGGCATTTTAGTTAGCTGTCTTTTATGTGTCAGCCTAAGATACTGTTCCCATACCGGATGATGGAAGGTTATAGCCAGAGAATACAATATTCTATGTTTTAAGGGTACAGGCTACTCCAGTTATTAAGATTTTGATGATTTCAGCTTTTATAAAAACCCTAGGGGCTACTTATGAATAATTAGTCAGCCCTTCTGTTGGGAAGATAAGCAGAATAAACTGCTGCAGAGCTGTTAGTTTGAACTGACAGAAACAATAGCACCAAACTGTGCTGACTGTCTCCTAAGAAAATATGTCAGTCATTCCTGAAAATCAGAGGAAGCCCAACTTACACTAAGACTTTGATTAGACTTCAGCCGTTCTTTGAGATATTCAAAACCCCATCTGGACATGGTCCTGCACAACCTGGTCTAGCTGACCCTGCTGAGCTGTGGGTTGGACTAAGTGCTCTCAAGAGATCCCTTTCAACCCGGAAGATTCTGTGCTTCAGTAGATTTGAAGTTTTGTTCACTTGCAGTGGAAAACTTTCCCCCAAAACTGTGCTTATGTATGACTTGGTTTATCTCAGGAACTCTACAACTCTGTACTGACCCTGTAACTGGATGGTATTTTCAGGAATAGATCAATGTTGTAGGGGACTGGAGGAAACAGCATTTTGCTTTCCACTTCTCTTTGCGTGTCCTTTTAGCTGCTTTGTACAAAACTCTCCTAATTAAAAGTACAGAGGTGGAAAGCTTAGCATGTTGCAAAAGCAGGATCAAAAACTTCTCAGTGTTTTTGCATTTTCTGGAAGTAGGCATAATATTTCCAAAATAAATATGATATTGTCAAATCCCAAGTACGGGGACAATCTCTCTTACATAATAAAAAAATTTGATCCACTTGGGACAATCAGGTCCTAGTCCTACTAGGGGCCTTTGGGCACTAGTATTAATCAACCATTATTTTTGGATGAGCCTCTGTTTATCGTCCTTACCCGTGTTTGCTGTGCAGTTGGTGTGTACACACACTGCTGTTTTGATGGATATTTAGTTAGTCCTTTCCAACTAAACTATATCCCTTTTCCAATGACTGTAAAAGGGCTGCTACATGGTTGTCGTGTAGCTACTGAAAAGTTTTTTAAATATAAGTCATCTAACGTGGTTTATATTTGTCTATTAGATGTTTGTTTACTGAAATGGATTTTACAGTTGGCTGTATTACCGTGTGTTTGATTATCGTGCATGAGCAATGACCTTGTGCTGTCAGGTTATTGATGGGGTTGCCTAATTCTCTTTGTGTTATTGCTCAATAGATTGGTTGAGCAGTGGCGCTGTAGAAGGAGACATCTTTTACCCAAAATACCAGGTGTATTTTGCTTGTTGAGTTGCATTGGTTAAATTGTTTGCGTTGAAGATTAGGTTGTTACCTTTTATATGTTAATGTGCTTTAGACAAAGTTTGTTGTCCAATACCTTGTTTGTTTGTTTTGTTTGTTGCTTTAATTTGATACAGGTTTGGGGTTTTTTACAGTTACGAAGTTTTGTTCTGTCATTTTCCCTTTGAGATGGGTACTTGGGCTGTGAGTGAAGCACCCTCAGTTAACAAACCAGAATTGAAGAGGTGTCGTAATGTGTTGCAACAAGCAAGTAGCATGACTTACTTTAATTTATATCAGAACAGATCTGGCTGACAAGATTCTTGCTGACAATGGCCAGGAGCTTTAGAGAAAGATGGTCTGGCCAAGACAGTTGTTGATTGTAGCCAAAAGAGAATAAACAGTTGTTTGTTGCTTCACTCCAGACTGCGTGACACAGCTCCTCGTTTAATAAATACAGTTCGTTGCCATAGGGCATGGGCGCGAGATGATTTATTTTTCGTCTATGTACGTATCTGCAACTACAAAGAGAATTTTTTCTAATATAACCTCATTTTTTTGAGTTAATAGGCAAGTTTAAATATTAAACCTGCTCAGTCTGTCTGCCTGTCTCTCCCTAGCTCCCAAACCTTCACTCTATTTTCAGCCTACCTGCATCCCTGGATAAAATGAGGGAAGAGAAAGGCTAGGAGATTGCATTTAAAACTGAAAGATAAATCAGGAATAAGAAGTTGATCCCAGATCTTTGAAATTCTGAATAGTATGTTGTCCCTCTCATTCCAGTAAACTGGAGAGCTCCTGTAATTGAGTGTTCCAGCTGATCTCAACTGTATTATTCCACAGGGAAAGGAGCTGGTGTTTGCAATAAGCTCAAACTGAGCCATACAGTTCCTCTTAGGTCAAAAGTAATGCACTCATTTTATTCAGAACTGGGCTAGAAGCTGATAATAATAACCAGCTGGTAGGCAATGAGCCATCATGTGTAGCATTAACTGAAATCTTTTAGGCATCTGAAGGTGATGACGCATGTAGAGTAGACAGAAGGTGACACATTCCCAAAAACACTCTTTGAGTTCATCTATGCTGCCCTGGGTTTTTTGATAAAGATGAGAAAAATGCTTTTGGCTTCCCTCTGTTGTCTGAGCATCCAAAGCTAATGTCCCATGAGCTGTGAGAATAAATTGTACAACTGCTATGTGTTTGCTCTTGCACCTTCCTGCGAGTCCAGAGGTTGTTCAGAATGCTCCTACTTACTTTGTGGGGCTGTGGTAATCAGGGTCAGCTCTGTTTTCAGAATACATGTAGATTTTTAAATTATTCTGAATAATTAATGAAAATGGGATCTGGAATTCTGAGTCTTCTTGAAAATCACTGGATTTTTCATTGCTAAACTATTTTTGGAAATATTATCTAAATTCTAGCTGCCATCCTCCAGTGCAGTGTTTCCCTCAGGCTTCATATTTTTGGCTGTTCTCCTGGGTGAAATTTTCAAGTGCTGGGAGCAGTTAGTTTTTAAATAGGTATTATATTTTGTATGTCCCTAGAAAAAGAGGTCAAGTCAAAAGACTTACTAAACAGGTCTCATAGTAGTTATCAATAACAACTGTCCATTTTTCCTCCATGTCAATGGGCAGGTAGAAAACAAGAAAATAGGAAAGAGGTCAAAAAGAGGCTGAAAAAGAAAATGCAAATACCAGTGTAACTGATAATGCAGAATGTTTGGTTTGATAGGATTCTCTGTAGCTATAGTGTTCTGCTTCTTGTGAGATTGCTATTGAAGCATTAAAATTGCATAGGTGGTATGAACATACAATTAAAATGTGAAAAAAAAAAAGCTTTAGTTTTTTGGTGGATTTTTCATCCGAGAGTATACCAACTGCTGTGTGCTAATTTTCTTTGTGGATTATATATTTATGAGATGCAATGTGAGAAATTGCTCTTGCAATATATCTGAATAAATGACAGGATATGCTGACAATAAAATGCAGGTATATGAAAAGAGCAGGACAGTTACTACCAGTAAAAAAAAAATCTTCAGTCCTTCAATCTCAGTTTAGACATCTCTGGCTGACTTGCAAGAGAATAACAAAAAGCTAGCAACCTTTTCACAAACCAGAAGGACTTAAATAAATGTGAAACCCCTGACCTTTCATGTTTTTCATACTTTAGGCTGCTAAATTACCATGTACAGTTGTTTAAATAGCTACAGGAGGGGAGATGGTAAACAGATGCCTACAGTCACGTACAAAATCCTATGGAGTTAAAAGTTTCAAAATTACCTTGAAATCAATTTTCATCACCATAGTAGCTAATGGTATTTCTAGAATCATAAATATCAGTTGTTAAACTGAAATGTGTATTTCCACTGTAATAGGTGCACAGGCATGAAAGCCCCTCTGCACAGCCCTTTTATCATAGTTCAGACCTACTCTGCATTCTGAGGAAATTTAAATAACACGACCCCTGCACCCATAATCCTCTGTATTTTCTCAGCAAGCTTGTAAAAATTACAGGATAACTTTTTGTGATATCCATGAGAACTAGGATTGCATCAGAACCTAAATTTGTAAGGGCTGAAACACTTTTGAATGAAATTTTATTTGTAGGGGAACCTAGGGATAAGGCAGATCTGTAACTAGAAATAAGGCACACTTTGGGAAGGTTTCAAGTAGGCAAAGGCAATTTCTTTTATAGTTCAGAGCAGAAAGAACTTATCTAGATTTGGGGGGAAGACAGGAGTATGTGGAGCTTGATGACATCCTGAAATAATTTTCTGATTTATGAGAAAAAATTAAAATTAAGATCTTATAACTGTATGTGAAGGCAGGCATTTCAATCCACAAATCTGTGCTTTTGACTATATGCTTTTTGACTTCTGTCAGTGAATTTGCACTTCAGTGTTTAAGTTATTTACATTTTGATATGGGAAAGAGTAATAAAAATGAAGCAAGCCACATGTGCTTCTGCTATGTGTCTGACTTTTAATTCCTAAAAGCACAATTATCTGGAGTCAGAGAGATGCCTCATTTAAAAAGGTAATTGAAGATTCATCCTGGGAATGGTATATTTGAGAAATAAGTGAGTGTTTCATGTGGATATGCAATGCAACTTCACTTGAATTGGATGAATTGCTTATGATTGGAAGAGGAATGGGTAAAATAAAAATATTTTTCTTTTAATAAAAAATTTATGATTCCCAACCCCAGCTTTTTGGAGGGCTTTTAGAAGACGAGTTATGATGGTTTGAGAGACATTTTGTTCATGGTGTATGTTGGGAATTTGTGGAGGACAAAATTCAGAATATTTCTGGCGTATTTAAGCATACCCAGAAAGAGCAAACATGCAGTAAATATTTAATGAGTCCTAGCTGGGTGATGGTTTGGGGTTTTCAAGGTATAATTTTGTATTTTTATATTTTTTATTTGTGGTTGCGTTTAAAGCATTGTGGAGGTCTGCTGTCCTGACAGACCACAGTACTTAGGGGTTCTCAGAGTCTTAAGAGATTTGGTTTGGATAACAACTGGAGATCTAAGGACAGTCAATCCCTGAAAATTACTGTGGGATCACTCCTCTTGTGAGTGGCTGGGAAGCCATCAGTAAGGAATGAGCTTAGTGTTACACTGATACTACCATATAGACTTGCTGGCTGACTTAGGTTCTTGCCAATACCAATTTCTGTATGAAACATGAAAAGATTTGGAATTAATTTTGTTTGTTTGAAGAAAAACACAAATCCAAAGCAAACAAAACCCAACTATATTAGCAGAATAAGAGATCGCATTTCAATGACCTCTCCCATGATATTGTCTTCTCATGCTGCTATAAATGAAGAGTTCGCTTCTGACGTTGTACAGTAAACTAATGTGAAGGAAGGATTGGGTCTTACTGTGTAAGTGTTATGTTAAAAATTGGTCCAGGTGAGTAATGCCATTAAATTTTAATTCTGGCAAAAGGATCTCTGCTACTAAACTATTAAATTATACAAATATATTTCTTACACTGTTTTGATTATGATATCCTGATGTGAAAATCAGGAGATGGGAATAAGTGTAAACTTAACTGCTGTAAACTACAGTTAATATTTTGTGGTGTAGTAAAATTTTATCTGCAAGTTATACGGTTTCATACAGAAAACTGCTCTGCAAAGCTCTAAGTATTTAGGTGTTGTTTTGCATTTGGAGTATGTTTGTGTAGTACTCAATTTAAATCTTGATAAATGAAATTTAATTGAAAATTCATTATTTGGCCTCATAGACTTATAATTGTAGACTCAAAGATACAACATAGAAATAGAAACGCCCTTTGAATAAAATGTATAATTAGCTTGGGAGTATGGAATGGAGTGGAGGCTTTGCTTTCTCAGGTGAGTTTTGTTCCCTCTCTGGTATTTTTGTACCTCATTGGTTCTCAAAATCTTTCATACAACAGAGTAACTTCAGCATTGGAACATGGGGTTTGCCATCTCAGGCTGTCTGGGGTGACAAAAGCATCACTCTGACAGATTGCTTTTAAGGCTGTGAACCTAGTGAAGGATATTAGACCCAGGTCTTTTAATTTTCTGTATTACTGTTCTGATTAGCAGGCTATCATATCTTCAAAGATCATGCTTGTTTGATAAGCTTTGTCCACTAGGTGTGTAGCTGAGTTAACAGCTCCCTGTTCACTGTCTGAGTCCTTCGTCAGAGAAGTGTGAAAGTGCATGAATAGATCAGGTGAATGTGAAACCAGTCTAATGGGTGGTTGGTTCCCCTGGAGCATTGTCAGGACTCACCTCTAGATGTATGTGCATTGATTTTTTGCCTTGGACTCTCCTCAGACTGTTAATTCTGCCTGTGTGGATTCACCATTTGTCTGATATCTCTGTATATTGGACTTGTCAGTCCAACAAGAAGCTGTACTGAGCCTTCCCATGGCTGCTGACTGCTGGAACCCCCAGATATTCCTGCAGTGCCCATGCTGAGAAACCACACAGGGTGTGGCAGTATTTAGGTAGCTGAAAATGTGCTATGCAGTTGATTACTACATGCACAGTGTGTTTGATGCATGGCAATGTTTATATATAGAGTGTGCCCAGACTCCCTGCACAGCACATGCAGGAAATGCTGATCCTCACTGGGTGGGTTGCATTCCTGCTGCCTGCATCATGAAATTTCAGCTGAAAACATCACAAGCCTTATCTAGCCCTCAGTTCCCACAGGTTACTGAGAGAACACATTAATGCAGGCCCTCCTACTTCGGGGATGACAATTGCAAGAGTTACAGCCAACATTTAGCCTTACTTTTGTTTTTGAAGTGAAGTGATAATGTTAAAAATAGCAGAATTTGTGCATTGGCTTAAGGGTGAAGTTTTTCTAATTGCTGAGGATATTGTGACCAATTTTTTCACTGACTTATTCTAGCTGGTTATTCGTAGTCCATGTAAAGTAATTACTGGACCATGGAAGTTTCTCTAAAGCTATTCAAATACATTGGATTAGATTCTGCACCACTGCATTTCTAAAGTGCTTTAACCGTAGCATCTTTGGTCCTAACCATGAAGAAACTATTACAGAATTTACAAAATTAATGTTGCTTAGAGGTGAGAAATACATATGAAACTTTGTTTTCAAGAGCTAATCCTTTTTGGTGGTTGTCCAGAATGAATTTTTATTGTTAGTATAGAATGAATAAATATTGGAAAATTAACATTGTATAACATCAACTACCTCCAACGGAAAATGAATTTCTGAGGTTTAACTCGTATTCATAAGCTATTAATTAAGATGACTAATTCCCACTTATTTTCAAGAATCCAATTTCTTTTCTAGTGTTTTAAGAATACAGTAATGCTAATACCATTGTTAATGCTAATACCATTGTTGCCCTCTCTGATGCAAATGTTAAAACTTGGTGAGTCTGCATTGGCAAATCCTGGTTAGTGTTTTCCTTTGCTGTGGAAGGGGATCTGTCATGGCTTTGGAGAGACTAGTTTGCTCTAGTATGAACAGACAAGATAAGGCACATAACTGGAGACAACCCTTGTAAATGCTGTGGTGTTTTATTGCACTTTGGAGATTTTTGTAGTGCAATAGAAATAGCTTATGTGGGAAAGGTGTTCAGTTGAGGAAATAGAACTCTGAAACACAAAGCTCTCCAGAAATTATGAATATAGATCTATAATTTTTAAGTAATTGTTTGTTTGTTTGGTCTTTTTTTAAGGTCTGTGGGGCAGCCTCCAGAGCAACGTGTGAATGACATCACAGGCTCAGGCTGTACTTGCTGCACTGAGTGTCTTTAGAGAAGGCAGTGCTAATCTGAAACTGTGCAGCTACTGCTTTTATATACTTTTAGCACTTCTGCTCTCTTTGAAACAAATTGATCTGTCAGCTCTTGGTAGTCTCTAGAGACTCATCACCAGAGTAGCCGTGTCATTAAACTTTAATCAGGCCACAGTAATTCAGTGGCAATAAAGATGTGTGTAAGGATAACCTTTCAGTCTAAACAAATGGAGACTGCTTCTGTTTGAGTCACCCATAGACAATGTGAAAATCATGATTAAGGATTTTCTTACTGAATGTTGATATTCTGATAATGAAAGTACATAATATGGAAAAGGGTCTGACAAAATGGAAAGGTTTTATACTGATAAGGATTTCTTATATGGCTTAGGTTTCATGCTGTCTGTCACTAACCTTTCAGTTTTCCAAAGCTGAGCCATATTTACCTACAAGGAGATAAGTAATGGCTAGTTATTTATTTTATTTTGGAAGAGGAAGGATTAGAGTTTAATGTTTTGGGGTTTTTTAAAATAATCTAATTACTAGGTATTTGTTCTTGAAATGAAACATATCTTGCAGAATTAACAGAAGTCAAGACCACAAATGATAGTAGGATGAATTTGTAAAAATACCTGTCATGGACATCTCATTTTAAGTCTCTTGTAATTAGGCAGAGGTTTTGCTTGTCTTTGGTTGGTTTGAATGTAGAATGTTGCAGTATTGCTACTTACTGAAGCTTGTAACAAGTTACTGCATAATTCATTTGAAAATTACGACAACTTAAAATTTAAAAACCACTGGAAAAGTCCAGTCTGTTCAGTTTTAATGTCTCAGAAGAGTTGTGTGAAGATTCTATACAAACCCACAGAATTCTTCCACACTCACATTTTGCACTGAGCATTTATCACTTGTACCTTTGGCTTTTACTGACATGCCTAATGACACTTCCTACATTTCTTGTATTACCTTTTCAACAGGCAAAATTTTTCAAAACCAGTCAGCGTTATCCACACTATCCATACTGAATGTCATACTGCACCAGTGGGATTTTTAGGAGTTCCACTGTCAGTTGGTAATTGATAATTCAGTAAACTTAAGAACTGTTTCA
The DNA here is from genome assembly GCA_013397725.1 of Rhagologus leucostigma. Lineage (NCBI taxonomy): Eukaryota > Metazoa > Chordata > Aves > Passeriformes > Rhagologus > Rhagologus leucostigma. The sequence continues at coordinate 847,980 of VZTD01004251.1, read as the reverse complement.
TCTTTCTTCATAGATTTTTCTTTGCTGTCGTACTGTCATATTTCCTCTCCTGATCACCTAAAAGCAAGAAAAGTACTGTGCCAGCTCCACTACTTTTTGCAGACTGAAGCTGGTCTTTAATTATAACCTTCAGGACTGGAATTGCCAACTAGTTTGGAATCTGGAAAATGTTATATTCCGTGCAAGCCTTTTCTTAGGCACAGCAGACCTAATTTTGGTCCTCTGCAGGGTTAACAATTTTTTTCTTCATAAATTGTACCTGTTCTCTCTTCTGACTGAATCTCCTGCACCATGAGTGCTCTATGTACGTCTACGTGCTCGGTATCTGCACAAGAGCACAGTGCATGCATGAGAAATCTTAACTTTTTCCAAGTTTTGAATTTATTCCTTATGTGTTCTGCTACACTCATGCCAGCAAATCCTTTTGCACTCTGCATTTCCCTAGGAAAGGGGAGTTTCGTTGTGGGGTTTTTTTGGTGTTTTTGTTTTTTTTTTTTAAGGAGAGATGTGCTACCAATGTAACAAATGCAGTCTACGTCTTTCTCCCTGAGTGCTCTTGAGATGTTCTCAGGAAAGAGAGCTGATTAAAAAACAGGCTCCTTTCTCATTGACCTCTTACTGCACTTTAAACCCATCCTCATAACAGCCACAGTCTGGGTTTGGGTGCATGTATATAGAGGTGCTAACATTGATTTTGGGCTTTTTGTGCTTAGTGACCATGCCATCTGCTGGGGCTATTTTGGCCGAAGTCAAAATTCCTTGAATAGCTCTTGTCATTAATTATTGTGTATGATTTTTGAGATCTAAATTGTGATGGTATTGCCAGAAAATTTTGCTCTTAACACCTCAGGTCTCCGAGGCATCTGTACAGTCTTTCCAAAGGCATCTGCTGCTGGGGGTGGCTGAGCAGGACCAGTGCACTGATACAGGGCCTGTTCCTTTCTTCTAATCTTCAGTGCCATTCACGGCTCCTGTAAAAAGCTGGCATATACCCTAGGACTGACCTTCAAGTTGTCTTTTGCACCTTTTTGGCCTGCCAAAATGTTTGTACTTCACAGATGAATAGACTATTTCACTGTACCTTTGCAGGGACCCAAATTTCAATTCACTGGTTGGAGAGGGAAATGTAGGAAGCCTGGACAGGATTGTAAGAAGTGCAGTGTGGATAGTGGTCTGAATTCGGGCTGGGCACCTCTACTGATCCCAGATCTCTCAGGTTGCATGTCCTCTCCCCTCACTGAAGTCAATGGCAGTTTCTTCTGTTTCCATTCAAGTTACAGTGTGCCACCTGCTCTCAGATTCCTAAAAGTCGTACCCAGTTTTAAGCTTTAAATTTCCTGCCAAACACACCAGAGATTCCACTCATGCAACTCTGACATCTGCCATGTCAACAGCTCAGCATGTTCCTGGATGCAATCCTGGATGACTACCCACCAAGCAGCTCAGACCTCTAGCAGGCAGCAGTGTAGACCAAATGAGAATAGGCTCAGACTGGTATTTGGGCTTCAAGTTTCTGATTTGGGGCTCTTTTGTTTCCTTTCGAATTTTTTAAGCATCTATTTAATCAGCCTTCAGCAAGATATTATACTGCATGTACAGACCTCATTAAGGGCAGTTCATTCTAACAGAAGTATGTTTAAATAATTTCCTGAATGTAAGCCTTGCATTTCAATTTTTTTTGGTGATAAAAGTTAAAATGGAATAACAGTGGAGCCATACTAAAGCAGCTTTGTCAAACTAAGTTTGTAGTTCAGTAATTTAAGTAAAGCCTGATAAAATTAGACCTACTTTGATGGGGTTTTCCCATGGGTCTCAATTACAGGTTCTTAAACCTTAGGGAAAGGCAAAGCTGATGGTAATTGTATTGTGTCTTGCTTCTCTGAATGCCTTACTTTATTATTTTATGTCATACTGAATTGGTATAACTTTGGTTGAGCTTTATGTATGCATACTATAAAATATTTGGAGTAGACTCAGGAGTATGCATTCACTCACTGCTCCATGGTATATGCTCAGATTTCTTCACTGGCAGTCTTCCAAGCCGAAATCCCTGCAACCATGCTGCTACTCTTATATAAAGCTGAACACTGCATAATGCTACCAGGCCCTGCACTTATTAGGATTATTTTTCTATTGCTGAATCTATTTTAACATCCAGTCTTGCTCTCTACAGCAATGATGGCAGAAGTCTTGAATTTTCCTAGCACAGTTTGAGTCTTATAAGTAAATACTACCTGCTTGGATGTATGAGACTGCTTTATGAATTGTTTGGGACAGCTGTGCTATTCATCCTCTGTAGGCTGAATTTAAACACATGCTGAGGGAAGGAGGGGCGGACAAGTAGGGCAATGGGTGTCGTTCCCTTTCTTTCAAACACCATTAAAATTGCACATTAATATGGAGTACTTAAACTGAATGTCACACATTAGTATGCGTGTAAGATTCTGGATAAAATATGAATATTTGAATGTAAACTACTATATATACTATCTGATATCTTGTATAGTTATCTTCAAATCCATTATTTGTGCAAGGGCTTTATCATCCTTCTTGGAGCTAATATTTCGGCTTGGTTGCAGTTTATTGATCTTGTCCTCAGTGCAACATCCAAATGTCTTGCGTGTTGCCTAAACTCTTCTAGGTTTGAAAACCCTTGTGTTGAGGAGCTCTCACTAAATATTTATGAAGACAAGGGCTTGATCTTCACCTTTGATATGATGTTAAAGGGTGAGATATTGGTCACAGCTTGTTTGCCTGAGTTTTGGGGCCTTTTTTCCATCTAAAGGACAACAGGGGAAAATAAAAGTCCTCCTTATATTCTAGGTGTAATGGCTTTAATCAATGTTTAATCAATGTTTCATCAGGAACTGTCTGGTGTGTATATATATAGGTTTTAAATAATCTTATTTGGGGGAGGTGAGAATTTTTTTGTTTATTTGTTTTTAATTTATTTTAGTTTGGTTTATTTTTATTTAGGAAATCTGAAGGCAACCTCATTCCTAATTTCTGGTTGATTTATAGGAAAACATCAGGAAATAGACCTAAGACTGATATTAAGTTTTATACTGTGTGGACTTGGTTGATTTGTTATTGGAATACAAAGACTACTGATGCTGTGGGATTTAGAGGGAACTCCTCTCCTCCTTGGCTTGTCTGAACAAGGTCAGGTCATATGAACCTCTTAAACTTGACAGAGTTCTGTTTTGTGTGAAGTGTGGGGTTTTGCATGGTTTTCATATCTTGACTCAGTTCTCAGCATCTCCGAATTGTTCTTAAACTAAGGAGTAAAAAACCAGAAATAATAATAATAATAATAATGAGGAAAAAAATACAGCTTTGGGATATCAGCTATGTAGTCCTTAAGTTTAAGGGAAAAACAAATAGGCTAGCTTTACTGCTTTAATGGTGTTTTGGACATAGCTAGTTCTTATCTGTCACTAGAATCTTCAAATATTCTCATTCTTATGGAGCCACGAAGCTGTTTTCTTGTCACAAAACACTTGCTAAGAAGCAAATTCTAGAGAAAGAAATAAAATTGTGTGGGTTTATAACACACTATAAATACATGTAAATTGCACCATGGATCAAAAGCTCATTTATACTAGCTGATAATGAAGCTAGTTATACTGAAGATTGAACTCAAGAATGTTGAATTTTTTTCTAAGGTGATAATGTCTTGGGGCTTGCTTCTTTATTTCTCTGTTGAGATCTCAGGGCTGACTCAATGTATTACAAACTTCTGATCCATTATATATAGGGAAAAGTGTTCACTGCCTCACAAAGTTAGTTATGTAAAAGTTTATTGCTGTAGCAGCCAAGTTGTTACTTTTACTGCAAATTAAAATTTGAACAATTTTTTTTTTCATTGTTCTGAGCATTCATCTGTAAATACAGTTCAGTCAGATGTGAAGATCTTTCAGAATGGTAAAGCACTTTGGACAAATTCTAAACATGTAGAAGTGTCCACCAAAATCTTCAGAATGTGGTGCTTTCCAGAGGAAAAGAGAACAGCTGAGAGAAATAGAAGGGGAGTACAAACAGATCACAATGTAGAGAGAAACAGATGAGGGATGTGTGCACATGCTAAGATTAATGGTAAGAAATGTGCAGTAGAAGAACCATGGATATATGTAGGCATGTATGTCACCAGCCTCCTCTATAATTTTCCATATTTGATGCTTTGACCTCTAAAATCACAGTGGGGCACAGAGGAGAAGAGTGGATCCGTGGTGATCTATGCAGCTATGCAGAGAATCAGGGGATAAGTCAGGCTGGAAGCAACTTCAGAAGGCCATATTGTCATGCCACATCCCAAGATATGTGAACTGCTGCTGTTTTATAAATTTGTACCATGGTTTTAATGCTGGTATGCTGTGAAATTCTACAAAATATGTCTGGGAAAACCCGTGAAAGATAATCCCCTTTTCTGAAAGTAATGTCAACTATACTTAAGCAACTGTCAGAAGCAGTTAGTCCAACATGTTCTTAAAAATTCCCTCTGCTAGATGTTTCCGTAAGCACTGCAGGTAATCTATTCCTGTGCTTCAGCGTTATTGCAGTGTCAGGTGCCCCTGTACCACAGGTCGGAAGCACAGAGCACTCACTGAGTTAAAACAGCAGGAGACAAATAGGCTCAGCTTCATTTATCTAACTATCAAGTTCAAGATGTTGTCTCACTTCTGGGTTCCCAAACAGATAAATTCTGCTACATTTTCGCTGTGCTTTGAACTGCCAATTGTCATGGTAGTCACAAGAATATTTATCTTGGGATGTTTCAGCTGGAAGCACTTAAACTGAGCCTAATTGAGAGAGACTGAAAAAAAAATCATAATAAGAGGACTGATCTGAAAACAATTAAGAGTATACTTGGATAATTATGAACCTACATTAATTGAAGGACTTTTAGAAGAGGAATTGAGTGGAATTGTCTGGAGGATTTTCTGGGTTGTGATACAAATGCTGTTATGCTTGTGAAAGTTAGGTAACTATTAGTTGAAGTAGTTCATACAGCTGTAAAAAAAAGCTAAGCCATGCAATGTATGTTTGCTCAGAAGAACAGAAGGCAAAGTTTGCTGAATGATACAAAAACTGGGAGAATGTCTGCATGGAGGCTTGGATTTTGGGAATAGAAGTGCAGTATTCAGACCATTAACCCCTGTGTAAATGAGCCCCTCCAGGCTTTCTAGAGTAGTTCAGCTAACACCAGCATTTTCCTGAAGGAAGGTTGCTCTACTATGCTGAAAAATGCCAACTGATTTCTACAGAGCAGCAGTATAATGATGTCAGTAATGCTGCAAAACCCACAATGTGAAAGTCTCATCTTTAGTCTTTGTTGCTGCTAGAGGTTATCACGACTTGCTACTTTCATGATGTTCTAGGAAGAAATATGCACTACTAGATTATCTGTTATCACTGTCACAGCCCAACCCTCTCTGCTGCTAACATAAAATGAAATTATAAGCATCAAAGGGAAATGAAAAATCAAATCCAATTGCCTACTGAGTGACTCAATTGCATTTTCTGTTTATTAGATGTGATGACAAGATAAAATACCATCATTCCTGGGCAGTTCAAAAGCAATCACTGACAATTTATTTGATAGTTATCTCTTTAGGCTCTGTCTTTATTTCCAGTCTGCACAAGAAGTAGTATTTATCTGCCTAAATTTAGCCATTTTCCTTGGATGTCTGTGTTTGCTGGCTTGTCTTCTGATCTGCCTAGGAGAGATGGAAACACCTTCAGAGAATTTTTGAGTAGGTGTTGAACTCTGAATCACTGTCTGGGAGAGCCCACTGAAGCCTCTTTTTCCTTGGTTTGCTGGGCAATGTGCCTCCTTTATGTAGCAGGTGAAAGTTGACGGTGACTTTCCCCCTTGAAATAATGTGACCCCTCTGGATGTGAGCTGAGATAAACTCCATGCCGTGCTTCCCCTTTCTTCCTTGTTCTTGGGGCTAGGGTGGGTATGCAAGGAGAAAAGATAGTACAGGCCAGCCTTTGGGAAGAATAAAATAAGATGATGCAAACAAAGACCCCATTAGATGTGCTCTAGGATCTGTCTAATTGAAGCCTTTTTAAAATCTCCGGGACTTCACAAACAGACATATTACTCATTCTTTATGGCTTACAGGTACTTGAGAGATAACAGCACAGAAATAGCTATTTTTAAGGGTTTTTAAGTTTTATTTTTTTTTATAAAAACCCTATATCCCAAGGCCCCGCCTCCAACAAAAATCAAAAGCAAATATCTAGGATTTAGAATGAGAACAGGACAAACAGATATATGTCTGCCATCCTCTAGTCCTTTCCCTAGCCCCGAGTATTTTTAATAGAGAAACATGTTGAGGTAATATTATGTGGAGAGTTATTGCTGGCATATATATCTTCCACAAATTTGTCTAGTTTCTCTTTAAAAAAAACTTATAAACTTTCACTGTTATATGGCAAGGAGATCAACAGCTTGACAAACTTTGTAAGAAAAAACAAGACTTTTTGTTTGTTTTGGGTTTGGTTTTTGCTGGCCTCATTTGAGGCCACTTGCTTCTTGCACTGAATGAGATGGTGAATGGGCATCTTACCTTACTATCTCTTACTATAGCATTCACAGTTTTGAAGATCTGTTTCGTATGTCTGTTTGCTTTTCTAGATTTCAAAGTCTTGGACATTAATGACAGGCGTTTTCCTATCTTTTAGACACCCTTGTTTCCTCTCTGTGAGTTCTGTCTAACCCCACTTTTTGAGAGGAGACCAGAGCTTTCCACAATATTTCCCACTGCTCCCTCACCCTTTTACCTTGTCTGACATGTCCCAGGGTTCATTGATGTGACCTTTCTCAAGTGTGCAGTATTTGTTCAGATTTGGAACAGCACAGAACATATGCAAACATGCTATTCTTCTAAATTTAAAGTTCTTATTCTAGATAGGTTTTTTTAATAACTATTAGATGTGTTTCACCTTAGGAAAAACCTTGAGAATGGTTGAAAAAGAAAATGGAAAATTTCAGCCATGTTCAGAGTTTAATAAATTTCCGTGTAGCTGAACGGAGGTTGTGCATTGAAATGTGCTACCAGAGGCACTTTGCTCACTGCTCTGACGTGGAGCTGCTTGTAGAGATGAGTTGCCACATGTAGGTCTCCTGCTTGCTTTGTCTAACTTCTTGACTGCTGTCTGTTTTGTTCAGTGGGTCAGGAAGCTGGTGGGGCTGTTTCCATGCTCTCCCTCTTTCATGTCCCTGCAATGCAGTTTACATTTGCTACAACATATGTGCTTTTTGCAGGAACAATAATCATGTTGATGTGACCTCATGCAAATCAATGCTGAACCTGGGTAGTCCTTGTGATTTTGCACATGTATTTGAAGTGTACTGCAGTGAAATGATGCACCACCTCATTTCCTTTAGTAAAAGCCCTCTGGGCTGAATTTACAGGGCTCCTATGCAAGCTGCTGCAGAAGAGTAAATCCTATTACGGGATTTCTGAAGCCAAACTGAAGAGCTGACAAAAAGATGGGTCAGTTCAACTAATCAGCTTTGTAAATGTATTAACATTTCATTCAGGAGAGATGACCTAGAATGGTCAGCTGCCTGCAGTGTCCGTGGGATGGAAAGGACCAAGCTGCAGAGCCTGGTTTTGCAGGAGTGTGGTGTTGCTCTGTGCAGACAAGCTGCCTGTTCACATCTCTGGGTGATGGGCGTGAGGGATGAGCACAGTCACTTCACCATTCAGTTACACTCACGTATCTTGCTTTATGCCATCATTAATCTGAACAAGCATCTCCCAGAGGATTTTCCCCAGTGATCATCCTGCAGAGGGTCTATGTGAAAAATACCTAATACTTGACAGATGTGTAGCTGCTGTCCTAATTGTAACAAAACTGCAGCACAAATCAGGCAGCAGCTACTTTGTTCACAGGACACATTTTAGCATAAGATGGCTGTAAGCATTCTAATGGCTCTGTTGATCAGACCTTCACTGGTGAGGTAGCAGAGGCCATGATAGCAAATTTTGGTGGTAATTAGCTGTGTCAAACCCAACTTTACTGAAGTCAGAACAACCACTGTTTGGAATGAATGTGTTTGTGCGGAGCTGGGACCCAAGTGATTAAATAACTGCAGGTTTCTCTCCTACTTGTACCTCACTGTCTCTTTCCAGGCTACTGTCTATGAAGTTGAACAGTCATTTATTAGATTATGGTGGCTATACAAGCTGCAGAAATGCTTGTAAAAGAGCCCTGACCCTGTGATTTAGAAAATGGAAGTGCCAAGGGTTAATGAAAAAGGCTTGCTTCCTAGAAGCAGTAGGTGTGATATGCAACAGGCAAGTCCTGAGCAGCAATTCCCAGGTGCATAAAAATGGTCTGGTGCCTGCAGTGATGATGTGGCTCAGAGAAAGCAGGAACTACTGCTGCTAGTGTAAATAGAAATGTCAGTGAGACAATTTGAGTATACAGAGCATTTGTTGGATTGTTATTTGTAACAGCAAGAAAGTGCTGGACTTCCATAGCCATGGTCATTATCCTTTTATTTAGGCTAATATCAAAGCCAAAGAGAAATATGAGTTATGTGAAAACTAACTAATCCTGGTCAAGAGCAAAGTGTGTGTGTGTTTGGTCTTTTTGGTTTCTTATTTTTTTGTGGGGGGAGTGAGGGGATTAAGTATCAAGTGTTACATAGTAATTTATATAATTACATTGACTCCCTGTTTTTGATGCACTGAGTGTTCCTTCTGAATGCATGAAGATGGAGAGGATCAAAGTATATTATGTGACAAATAGAGTGAGTAAGGTGTAGTAAAGAGTGGCTCTGGAGAGTTCACTGGTCTTGGGAGAAATAAGGAGCTGTGGCAAACAGGTCTCTTTAAAGCTATTCCTATGAGCAGAAGGAAAATGGGTTTACATTGCAGGCTGAGTCTAGTTATAGCTCATGTTAAAAATCTGCTGCTTCAACATCAGAAATGTTAGCATCAGTCACGTTAGTCAGATATCTGGGGTGCATGTACATTTCCAATGGGTTGTTGATGCCAAGATCTAAAAGGGACTTCAGTGCAGAAGTACCATTTCATTCTCCATTCCTCGTATGCCTGTGTAATATCCCAAATAGGAAGCCATTTCACATCTGCTAACATCACAGCTATACCACAGAAGAGCGTTACAACTAAAAAGAAGTTCTATTAGGGGTATTTGAACTAGCATTGTTTATATGTTGTTACTTTATATTGAAAAGTTCTACTGAGCAAGAACACCAAATGCAATTTTTTTTAACTGAGAATGCTGCAGATTCCTACATATGTGGAGTTTTGCACACGTTCACAGTGGCAGATGAAGACATGATTATGCAAATGCTTGTTTTGTCTGTTAAGTCAAACAATGCATAGATAAATATAGATCAAGAAAAGAAATCCAGTAAAACATTTGACTTCATAAAACAAAAGCTATGTAGGTGGACAGCAAGGTTACAAACTCAGCAGTCGAAGACAACAGAAACAAAAAACCAAAATTTGCTTTTTGCTTTTGGTCTTCCACCTGCAGCTTTCTCATTTCTGTCTGTGCTTTTTTCCAATCTCTCATCCTGGCTCTTGTCCCACCTGCCAGTCTGCTTTCCTTGCCATATCGCCTGGGTGAGAGGAGCAGAAGCATTGAAACCCAGGCGCGAGAGAGTGTTTCTGCTTGGGTTTCTCCGCCTATTGCTTCAACAGCCTGGGCTCTCCTGCTGGTGCCAGGAGACTGAGCATTTGTGAACTGCATGGGAACAGCTAAGTAGTATCTTCCACAGAAATGGTGAAAATTACATTCCTGATGACAAGGAACACACATACATAGAAAGATGTTTAGAAAAAAATGTTATAGATGTTGTTAACAGGGGAAAAAGAGAAGTTTCTACTAATGCAAATTTTTACAAATGACTGAAGTGCTTCTGAGAAAATGTCCAGAAAAGAAACACTCCAGTAAATCCAGTATGGAACAGATAATGTGGGGAATCTTCAGTTCCATTTCTTGGAATATGAGAAAATTCTAAAATTGCCTAATATTTGCATTATAACAGTTATGCATTATAATGGTAGACATCGTAATGGTACCTGTAGGCAACATTGCTTGCTCTGATTATTTTCATTTACTTCTCTCTTATGATTTAGCTCATGGGCTTTCCCAAAGTTTTTCAACTGCATGAATAGCTTCTGTCTCACCTGGCTATTCCCAAGCTGCCCTGTTTTTTCCTGTTGAATTGTCTCTTCTAGGGGAAATTTCTGTGACATTGCAGTTTGTTGCATAGGTCTGACCATTGCTTGAGAACATCATGTGTTACAGTGTTACAAGTAAGACCTTAGAATAAATGAAATAGAATCTTATTAGGAATTATTTGTTTACTGCTATTTACTGACTTGTTTATAATCAAGAATTTTGGTATTTGAAAATGAATATGGTTATGTCTCTTTTGGAGTGTTTAAGAACATAGATTACTCTGTACATGTGACTGTATCAGTTTGTTGAAACAAAGCAAGGTTTATTTGCTAACATTCTCATGACCAACAAGACAAAAATAGCCAATATGTTACTGATGTAGAGTCTTGTTTTGTTTGTTTTTAGTGGCAAGCTGTTGTTTTTGGCAAGTTAAACTACTGTATGAACCTTTCTTTGGGTAACTGTTGGAGTATGCTGTATTTGTAACATAAAGAGCAGTGCAGAATAACAAAACTCTTAAATTTCTGAGGTAAGGTCATCTGCACTGACAAGTGGCTTGATCTGTATTCATACTAGTTCTGATGGAAAGGATCTGCAGTAAAATTGCCATGTACAAATTTCAGTATTAGCTACTCCAAAGATTAAAAACCCCCACATAGGTAAACAAAGAATAGCAGTTAAGAAAAAACAAGGGTTTTTTTGTTACATTCACCTCTGGATTTTCTTTGTCTTTGAAGTTTGCTTTTTCTCTCAGTCATGAATATTACAATGGTTTTCGCTTTTAGTGGAAACTAAGATTCTCAGTTAATGCCTCATGTCAGAACTTGACCCTTTCAGAAACAAACTAAATAGCACAAAACTTAAAGCAGAATGGAAAATAAACAATGCTGTCTTGACATTGCACAGAAGTGTTTATTAAACAACTCCATCAGTATCATGCTTCCAGCCTTGCTGTGCACTCGTGAGTTACTGGTATTGTTTGAGACATGGAGTTTTGAGCAGTTCAGCTGTATTTGTGTTTACTTTGCATCGAAATGGAACAATCTCACTTGTATTAAATGACTGAAGTATGAGTTGAGGATTTCAACAACAGATGTGAAGGAAAAAAGGTATTTTAGCAAAGGTCGTTTTTCTGGTGTTGCCTCCAAGTGAGGCTTGTCTCTCTAAGTGCAGAATTCTATTCTACCAAATGACAATTAAAATTCAAAGCTTTATATTTAGATAACTGGCCTCCTCCTCAGAATACTCTCATACACAGGATTTAGTTTGCTATTTAGGTTGGTTTTACAGACATCCAAATCCTGTCAGGCTGAGCTCCAGTCTCCTTCCAGCTTTATGGAACATTTCCAGAGGAAGTATTGAAATGGATAGATTTCATGTCTCAGTTGCTTCCACCATTACCTGGTGTCAGTACTTGGTCATAAATTAACTTGGCACTTTTAGATATTCAGATATTTCTTCTCTGATCCTATTCTGAGTTCTTGATCTGACTAGTATTTTTATAGTCTTTTTGGGTATGTAAACTTACAGAATCAGAACCAGCATCTGCTATAGCCGACAGTAAGTTCCGTATAAACAGCCAGAAAAACAGCTGCATATCTATTCAAAACAAAGTAGTACAGTGAATGATATGACTTTTAAGCTAAGAAAATGAGTCTGGGAGCCTGGTGAGTCTCAGCTGTATTAATCTGGGCTACCCAACCAACTAGGCGGTAGAGGGAGTAGGATTGAAGTTGTAGGTAGGTTTCGTTTCCTGAGGGCTCCTGAGGCTGCTTGACTCTGACAGTGCTAGCACATATGTTTTAATTTTTTAATGTTACTGTGGCATCTGAGTTAACAAACATTTAAAAAGTACTGCAGAAGTGTTCAGCTCTTAACTGTCGGTGTTTTTTGGTGCTTTTCAGAACAATCAAGATCCCAGCATCCATCTGGGATGATGTCACCTAAAGAGTCAGAATTTCTGCTACTGTGCTAAACTCCCCTGACTACATCCCTGGTTGTCTTAGAGCTGGGATGTGGCAAACAAAAATACTCCACAGAAACCACTCTCAGCTCTTTACCCCCCCAAATTAATGTATGTGAAACGTGTTTAGAGTGTTCACCTTACTCACACAGCAGTCTGATGGCTGCCCTACTATGAAGCATTTCCTGACATGGATGAACTGAAAAATATGGGTTTCAAAGGGCTTTAATTAAAACTGTTTGTTTCAGAGCCTCCTGCTGCCTGGAGCTCTGTAGTGCTAAAGGTGGACTATACCGTAAAAGCTTTTGCATCTAATGGATTCAGGTATCTCCTGGCAGGTGTCAATCCTAAGCTGATGACTTAAAGCTAACTTTACCCCAAAAATATTGTAGACTCCATTCCCTTAAAGTTTAAGGGAGATTTTTATCTCTCATGTTGGTACCCTCATCAGTCAGTATATTTACTGGAAGTCTTACATTTGGAGGCAGAAGTTACCTGATATAGGTCATACACTGAAACATCCCTCAGGCCCACCAGTCACCAGCCTTGGTGCCTGTGGCAAGTGTTGCTGTAGAGTGATGACTTTTTTTTAATTATTTTTTTAAAGTTCTATGAAATACTGTTTTTTTAAAATGTGCTGGAGTCTTATCAGAGGAAATAGTCTTAAAGACAAAATGGTTGTTGTTTTCTTTGTTTTTTTTAATGGGAGGTTTTGGCACAAAGTTACACAATTTTATAGCCTCAAAAGAGCTCAGTAGGCAGACTTTAATTTTTTTTAATGCAATTTTGTTGCTGTTGCTGCAATAGGCGAATCTGTTGTGTTCCACACAGAGAGCAATACTACACTTATCCAAAGCATAGCCTCAAGCTAGCATCTGAATCAATGTCAGTTTGGGGTTTCAAACCCGACTTCTTGTTCTGTGTCTGGAACTACTTTATGAAAAAATGGCTTACCCATGCATTCAGCATTCACCTGTGAGACCCCTCAGTCCTTTATTCCTCATTATGAAGAAAACCACTCCTTAACAGAGACATTTGTGACTTTTTATTACTATAAATGATAGACCTGTCTCTGTGTTCAGAGTATATCTCAGCTGAAATGATCCCAGTCAGCTGCTCTAAGAATATATACCCTTGAAACTCTGTCTAGATAAAACACCGATTTCTTTATTTTGATGCAGCCCACACTTTTCGTGAAAGAAATTAATTATATTCCATAATTACATAAATGTTTTTATACCAGTTTGTTGCTTATTTTGGGGTAGCATCTCAGACAATGTTTGTCATACTTGCATATTCAGTTCTGATCAAGCAGTTACTGGGTATGCAGGATGATATTCAACAAGCAAGTGAAGTGGAGGTCAGACACACTGAAGATTATTCATGCTCTTTAACAAGAACTGCTTTAGCAGAACCTCTAATAATGGATCACAATGTGGGAATATATCACTAATACATGGTTTGTCCAGAAAAAAACCAGCATTTTTCTTCGGAGGTTGGACACCGATGGATTGAGGAAATAGCGACAGTGACAGGGATGTGTGATTTCTAACACAAAGGAAGGAATAGCCTCAATATAAAGCACTCTAGCTTTATACAATGTATGCTGGTAAGATTAAGAGACGTCTTATTGCTTTATCATAGAAGAATTGGATTTTTGGCATGCACTAGAGAAATGGGACTAGCTGCATCAAAAAGAAACCTAGTTTTATGAGTCTAAAAAGGGTTTCATACATTCACAGAGAAGTACTATTAGAAGAGCAGAAAAAGAGAACTGTGGAAAAAAGTCTCTTACCAACAGGCTGAAACCATGGTCTTGGGCCATCTTGGCAGGATGGGGAGGAATCTGGGTGTAGAATTCTTCATGGCAGTCAGGCATCTCATATTTTTACTTTGCTCAGATATTGTCAACTTGGTCCTTTGTCAGAAAGGCCCCTGAGTGCCTTAAGAGCACTCTGACACTAAATGGAGGAAATTCTTGAAAGGATCTCACAAAGCAGGCTTGGAGATTGATTCCATAACGTACCTCTCTTTTTTTGGAATGGTAGGATGGTGAGACTAAGAGAGTATCTTTAGTGCTTCTTCTGTAGAAGCAGATGTAAGTTCCTGAAATGGCTTGTGTGACTCAAGGAGGAGGACCTGTGTTTTACGATACTTCTCTGTTTTTCCATTCCAGTCTTTAACTCAAAGAATGCAGTGCAGAAGGAGGTGACCTGTTAAGCATCCCCCAGCTTCCTATGGTATCCTGCTGGGGGTTGTTTTAAGAACTGCATCAAAAGGGAAGTGGTATGGTTAGCCCATAACTGCTGTTGAATCATCATTAAGTAGCAATTGCTTCTCCATACTGAAAGTTCTACTTTTTCTCTAATTTAATTTTATTTACACATTTTGTGCTTGGTTTAACTGCACTTACAGGTGCATTTTAGTATCTCTCTGTGTCTAGTGACTTCAGGAGAATTTATATGGTTCTTGTTACAGCTTCAAAGAAACAAGATAATACAAGTTGATTTAAATGAAAATATTAATGCACTAGAGACTTGCCTATGCAGAATTTGTTATGACTTCTGTAATCCCTGTATTTATTGTTTCATACAGGATATTTCACCTACTTGCACATCATTTATCAGCATATTCAATATAATCCTCAAAGGCTATAGTACTTGGATTTTTGGTTTCGACTATGACTTGTGTTTCTGCTATTACTTCGAAATCAGTCTGTACATAATTTCTTTAAATTTCTTTCTTGTCAGAATCAAATGTATCATTTTAAAAGAACAAGCCCACAGGGCTTCTATATTTTGTCAATGTGCAGCAAGTAATTTCATGAGAAATGTTTTTAATATCAAGTCTCTGCTCTGGTATTTTAATATTCTCAAATTTTACTGTATGACACAATAATGTTTCTGACACATTCTGATTACATCTTTGGCATTAGGACAGAAAGTGACAGGTTGAATTTTCTGCAGTATTTGTCTGTTATTCCCAGCTCCAGAAGGACTTTAACATACTCTGTAAGATCACCTAGGAACTTACTCATTTACTTGTGATTTTTAATTTGTAAGAATGTTAAAAAAGCACACCTCTTCCATGAAGGCATCTGACTTCTGGGAATTTCTGCAGCAAATACTGCAGATGCTCCTTCTGAATCTTTTTCTACAGCAGATCCAAAGGGATCCCATCTGTCATAGCTTGCATGATAAAGATTTGAGCTTTTTTACTTTGACTATTCCAAAAAAAGCTTGCAAAATAAAAAAATAATTAAGACTAAATGGTTGAAACATGCACGCTTGCACCTAAAGGCACTCAAATTTAGACTGTGGGTCTTCAGTTTTATTTTTAGAAAGTATCCAGTGTCCTGTGGATGTCTTTGGAAGATAGGACTCCACAGCTTTTAGGTCCCGAAATCCCTTCTTTCTCTTCGAGTTGTTAACCATATGCTAATGGTTATAATACTAATTCTAGACATGTGCCTACCATTTTTCCAGCATCCAGTTTGCAAAATATACTTCAATTCATGCACAAAACTACTTGTTGAGCCAGCTTAGAAACTTAGGGGTTCCCTGTGTCATGTCTTACCACCACTGAGACAAAGAGCACTGCTGCTCTGCTCTACCTGCAAAATGTTGTATTGAGGACTAAGACCTTATTGAGCAGAGGAAGGTAGAAAATCTGCAGGAGTCATCAGCACGCAGGAATCTAAGCCAAGCTGTGGGAGAGTCTTGTAAACAAAAGGCTGTTTTGATTTAATCACTATCCCAGGAGAACTCGGGTAGAAATGTTGCACAAGACCATGCATATCTGGAAGACTTTAATGCTTCAAACTCTCCTACAATGACCTTGCACATACAAGATAAACGTAATTAGTATGTTTAATAATTATGAGACCAAGTCCACCATTTGGCACTTGTAATATTAGTAGCGAAGACTGTCTTTTGTATATTGACAGTGTTAATGTTATAGAAGATTCCTACTCTTCTTTCCTTTTCCTGCAATATTTGAGAAATTCAGTGTAAGGCAGATGGCATGAAGGAAGTTGGAGTGTTATTTTTCTACAAAAAAGGTAGAAATATGTTCAGTATGTAGCACAACAAGCTGTTTCCCTACTAGATCATGTGCCTCCAGTCACATGAGCCTGGTGTTTCCTGTACTAATATTCCAGTCAAGTGTCTATTCTAGCTCTTAAGGACAAAGCAGGTAATGTATAATTGTAGTGCTTCCTTGAATTGCAAAACAGTGAGCACAAACCTTTTTTTTAATTTGCATTTGTCTTTGTTGGTCTGTTGATTTCCTCAGGTATTTTGTTGGCATCCTGCCTCTCTTCCATGTTGCAGGTCGGAGTGTTATAAAAGTTGCAGAAAGATGGGTGCCCTAACTGTTAATTTCGATGGCTAGCTCTGTCACAACCTTCTTTTCTTCTTAACAAAAGGAAAGCTATTGCTTTGAGTAATGCATGAAAATTGGCAGAAGTTACAGATGGCACTGTCAAATAGTGAAAGAAAAAATAATGTCCCATCTACTGTGATTTGTCTGGCAGAATTGAGGATGCTTCTGTCATTTCTCTGACACGATGCTATACTTATCCATGGCACATGGACAAGACTTGTCATTTAGATAAGAGCCAAAGTGAACAGAGAAAGCAGAGCCACAGTAGATTTATTAGTTTGGATGGAATTCAGAAGAAAAACTGCTGTTGAATTTTGATAGTCACTGTATGTATTCTGCACTTGCTGTAAACTATAGCAGCTTGACCCAATAAAGATGTTTCTGTTCTTTAAACATACCTTTGTCTGAAGTTATGCAATATCTCTCTGCATACCTTGTAAATGGCTCACCTATACTGGTGATAAAACCTATGCATAACTGCGGTATCAACCTTGTGTTGTTTTTGTTTTTAAAAGCCACCCAAACAAATAGAGCAATCCTAGCAATCTGTATTGTTATGTGCACAGAGTCAGTGCCCCAGCTTCTAGCCTTTTAAAGTTCTACACTGTGTTCTGTACAGCAGCCATATGTCATTTGAAACAGTGTGTTGCCTTTTCAGGTGTAATTTGGTTTACAACAAGTTTATTCTCAGCAGGCTTTTCTCTGGTCTGTGCATGACTCTGAAACCACTTCAAGATGACTTGCACAGTGCCATGAACTTCAATAATATTAATAAAAACAACAAAAAAACCCCAAACCAAAATCAAACAGAAAACACCCCCGCCCACCTAACTAAGAGTGAAGTAAAACTTAGCCTTATTTACACTGGAATAGATCCAGAATGTGTCAGTGGAAGGAAGTATTGAAAGGACTTGTGAAAAAGCAGGTTTAGTTTTGGTGAAGGAAATGGGAACAGGAAAATCTGAGAGATAGGCTGTTAACACAGGTTTGAGGATCCACCCCTTGTTGCTTGGATTCTGTGCAGTCCAAGCAACCTTAGGGGAGCTCACTTGTTCCCTGTGCCTTTTGCTGCCTCCCCTCTGTGCTCTCTGTATATCCAGCCTGGTTGGTCAGATGCCCCCACAGTGAGAGGTTCTTTTGGCACCGCTGCTCTGCTTGCAGCAGGGTGGGAGGAGCTGAGGGTGTCCTGCAGGGCTCTGCCACTGCAAAGCTCTTCCTCAATATTCATCTGACAGGAGAGGAAAGGTTATGGCAGTGCCCAGAAGTGTAGAGTGGTCCACTTCCATAGGCTGTGGAAATCTGTAGTCAAAGCATTACTGAAGTCAAAAACTGCATAAATTGTATTAATGTCCATCAATGGACCTATTGCCCATATGTTGTTCAGTTCCTTTTTGAACTTGCTTGTTTTCCTGATCGCCCCAGTGTTCTGTGGCAAAATAATTAATGAAGTATGTAAAAATATTTATTCTTCTATGCTTTTAAGAGTAGCACTAAATAGCATGACTTGGGTAATTGTGGTGTTCTGAGAAACAGTCGATAATCACTTCCTATTCATCTTCTCCACATTGATAGAGATGCATGAAATGAGCATACTCCATCCTTATTGTCAGGTTTCCACTCTGAAGAGTCCTTTTCTATTCAGTCTCTATTTTTAGAAAATCATTTTTTTTCTAATCATCTGTTGTTGCCCCTTTCTGTTATGTGTGTTATGAGGTTACTAAAACTGTACTCATGATTCAAGATGTGGGCACCCAAAGGATTTATATAAAAAACATAATGATGTTTCATGTTTTGTTCTCTGTTGTTTTCCTAACAATTTCTTATTTACATTTACACTATTGGGCATTGAAATGATATTTTTATCAAAGTAACTGTTACTTTTGATCAGTATCAGAGATACTACTTTACTTTTTGAGTAGGAAAAGATAATTTCAAGCACATATTTTTGTACTTATATTTTCCTTATGGACATTTTTTCATTTATTGATGATGAATTTTATCTGCCTTTTGATTATGCATTCAGCATTGTTAGGTCATTCTGGAATTCATCTGGGTTTGTTATGGTCTTTATTACCTTGACTAATTTAACACCAACAAGAGAATTGTTTATTCTTTCAATTTGCCTTCTATCCCTTAGCAAATTATCCGTCTGCCAGGGGATGTTCCTTCTTATCCAATGATAACTTATTTGCCTTAAAGGTCACAGAGAGAGACTTTTCTAAATTAATTTCTTTCAGAAAATCTAGGATCCTCCATGGCAGGAGGCTAGCTATGCTAGCTTGTTTGCAGCTTCAAAAACTTAACAAATTTGAAATTTTATTTTTATTGAAAAGGAGAAAAGTTGATTTGCTTTCCATTCTGTCATATTTTTGAAAGTACTCAACAAATTTATTGTATATTTTACTTTCAACCTCTCTACCCAAGTTAAAAGCCTTTGTCAAGGTTTGTAGTTGCTTGGATCAACCTTGACAACATTCATTTTTCTGATATGGATCCAGTTTTAGGGATAGGGCTTTATAGAGTAGCAGGTAGTAAAACGGAATTCCATTAACAAATTCTTTTAAACTCTTGGCTGATCAGGTATTTTTTCAGGTGGTGATTTGACTTTATTAATTTAATTGACTTCAATTAGTAGGCCTTCTACAGACACTGCAGATTTTAATGGATTCTTAGATGTGACCTGGTGATTCTTAGAAATGCTCTCGTGTGAGAAGGTCCCCACAGCTCTTCCTGCACTGTGAATATCAGCACAGAGATATCATTGAGCTTTATCCTATGGTTTCAGCTTCACTGAATATTTTGCCTGCCCTTCAAGCACTATCTAGAATGGGTCCTGACTTTTATGTCTTTAGAAAGCTTTTTCTTTAAAATCTCTGTCTGGCTTTGATAGTTTCACATTGAACTCTAGGGTGCTTTGC